>OMNV01010447.1:43995-54607 GCA_900303265.1 Brotula barbata | reverse complement strand
GCCCCCCCCCCCTTTTCAGAACACAGGCACAGCTGGAGCTCACTGGAAAAGCTCCTCAAAGTAAATGATAGTCCACTCATACCTCCAAGGTGTACACACAAACACACACATACACAAACGTCAGAAACGCACATACACCACAAACACACATCTGCTCAAATGCAAAAACGGTGAGAGAGAGATATGCAGTGTGTATGTGTGTGACTGGAAATAAACACACTTCAGTCAAACAATCATACTCATAATTAATTGTAAGTGAGCATAATACTAAAATTAATTAACACACGTGCGGAACGTTGCCTTGTTATCATTCTTAAATGAGTCTTGAATGGACGATCGAAGAGCCGCATAGAAATCAGAATATTGACAAGAAAATCGCTTTGCATTCTTTGTGTTCTCAAGCACAATTTCGTGCAAACTGTGCATAAGTGACTTGGAGCACAAAGGAAGCTTCTGATGCTGTGTTGATGGGACGTTGGTTTTTCCATGAATGCGGCTGACTATTGGGGAAAGCATGTCCACGTCAGACTGAAGTCAGATGTTGGATTACTTTGCACGCACCAATATTTCAGCACCGTGATCTAAACTAATGAAGCTTATTAGCTTTGATATGCTCAAAGTGCACATTTATGCTTTTGTTTCCTGCTTGGCACAAACTACAATATGTTTACTCACAAAAAGTCATAGTCTCTCATATTATTGAACTGTTATGGTTGGCATTTCTCCTATAGTGTCCCGTGGATTCCAGTTTTTAACATGTGCACTAAATATTGAAGAATCACACTGGTATCCTACTACAGGACACCACAGGTTTCAGGAGGATCCATGCACAGTTAGTGACAGTAAACTCTCACCTACACTTCAACTAACTGCGCCTAAAAGCTGGAAAATTACTCTGAATGTCCTCTGAGAGTCCACTTAGCATGGATGGGTCATAAGGGTTAACATGAAGCTACAAACAAGAGTGAGGAAGTGGAAGGAAAAGATAAGGTCACCCCTAAGGCAACACAAGTGAACAACAGATCCTCACACAGTGGGTCTCAAGCCAAGGTGGCATTTCATTTTTTCCCCTACAAACATGGTGTTTTGCACATGAAAAAATATATGTTATAATATGGGGCTCATGCAGCTTATCTTTCCTTCCAGTAGAAATTAAACTCAAATTTAAAGGCCTCTGATTCTCGGGGCTGTTTCATTTAATTTCTAGGTGAATGATAATGATTTATATCGTTAGGAATGTGTTTTTGCTCACAGAAATGTAGCTGGAGACTCTTAAGCTGTAAAATATTAATATCCCTCAAAGATCATGTTTTGCAGAAAGGGGAAGACTATTAGTGTGTTTCTTTCACCTTGTGACATCGCCACATGTGTTGTCACCATACTTGCAAGATTAATCCATTTCAAAGCAGTGTATGCATTGTTCGGCTGATTTAAATAATTGGTGTGGTTTACTTAAAAGGGCTCCAGAGAGAAAATTATGTTAATGGCACAATTTAAAAGCGAGTTGGAAACAGATAGTAACCCTACCAAAGTCTGTCCTCTTCTCTTTTGTTATGACTTCAGATGAGTTTTGCTCCAAGGAAACTAAATTATCCTCCCTCTACAAAAAGAGATGGTCAATGTCGTTTACACACTTGAAGAAGTTCACCAAGTAAAGTCGCTCTGGAATTTGCACTAGCACTGGGAAACAAATTAACTTTTCTGTGTGATGAGCCCTATTTCTGGGAGTTAATTGCGCACAGTAATCCAGAGAGTGTGTATGTGTACATGTGGAGGAGATGCTGAATGTGTGTTTTGGTCCTCTCAGAGTGTGTTATTATAGGTTTCTTTGTGCGTGTGTGCATATGTGTGTGTGTTCCTCCCAAAAACAATTACTGTACCTTATGCCTGCTCAGCTGTTGTTTTTCTCATTTAATTTTTTGTACTTTAATCCTTTTTTTTTGGTCACAGGATTAGAGAGAGAGTGAAGAAAGTGATGCCAAAGATTTGTAGATTTATTGAAAGTTTCTAGTTGTGTGTGCCTGTATTTATTTGTGTATCATCCACAGCTAAGAAGTTTGGAGTCACGGAGGTCCCCATGGAGGCAGTGACGTTCATCTCTCACGCCACACAGTCACGGCTCCGCACCGTAGTGGAGAAGGTTTCGACTATTGCACAGCACCGACTGGACTCCTGTAAGGTAAAAGAAAAAATGCAACCCACTCTTCCTCAGACACGGAGAGCTTACAAGATCAGCATTGAAGCTGATCAATCATAATTCCATTGATTAGTGAGGGTGAAGACGGCTGCCATAACAGATATATCTTACAAAAACACTACCGTAATCTAAACTGAAGCTGTAATGCAGTATAGCTGCAATCTCAATGCAAACTTCATCAGTTTTATTATTTAATCTTATATGAATTGATCGGTACTTGCAAAATGTATTAGTTTTTTCGATACACAAATCTAAATCTTCGGTTAATAAATCACTCATATAGGGGGCAAAATCTTTATTACTCAGTTTCTCTACCTAAACATGTACACACACAGATACACACACACACACACACACACACACACACGCACAAAATGCATCAATATTCAAACAGGCACTGAAAATGGTTGCAGTCACACACACTACAATGAAAGTGTGCCACAGTGACTGTTAATATAAGAAACTAATGTTACCCATAAGTTAAACAGTTTGGCTCAGACTTTCCAGTTACTCAGGTAAAAGTTTCACATACATACATATAAGGAATAAAGTTATGATCTGCTTGTCTCTGTATACCTGTGTATGTTTCTCCTTATTGGCGACTTTATGTCTCCTAATCCTCGACTATAACCATATAACCACATTTAATTGGTGCACATTAAAGGACGAATCCACTGCAAGCCAAAAAACAGCATTTTGGGAGAACTGGTGGGGAAACTTTGAAATTTTGTTTTTTTCTGACACCAAGAAGGGAGGAAGAGGAGGAGGTGGGAGGAAGAGCCCCGCTGCAGCTCTCCCAATCTTCCTCTGTACTCCGTCTTTCCGCCCTTTTCTTTTCCCTTTTTGCGGTTTTGTAAATGAGGTGTGTGAGAGAGACTGTGAATCTCTGTGAAGCCACTCTGTTGACATCAGCGGAAAAAAAAAAAAAAAAAAAAGACAAAGCGGCCTTAAAGAGCAACCGGGCTTCAGCGGCAGGAGCTACGGCAAGAGTGCAGGCTCAGCGCTGCAACAAAGTGGAGTGAGGGAGGGAGCGAGGGTGCATGAGAGAGAGACAGAAGGAGGACGGGGGGCTGGGGGTGCTGGTGATGAGCCTCCTCTGATGTGTCTTTGTGCTCTGTGCCACCCCGCTTCTCACATCCACACGCACACGCACACACAGACACGTCACACACGTGCACTCGCACAAAGACAACATCACACATGCAGAGAGAAAAGAGAATTATAGAAAAACCCACTGATACAGGCGTGAAGAGGGGAAACGGAGCCGCAGAGACGATGTACAGTCTCACACACACACACACACACACACGCACGCACGTGAAATAAACTCTTATTCTACAAACTTTTGATAAATCACAAACTTTGTTTTTCTCTTTTCAACTCGCATTCTCATTTCCCACTTGGGAAATGAGAGCGGAAGTGTGTAAATAAGAAAAGTTAGTTTGTTAAAGGCTGTTGTGTTATGTTGTCTCCAGACAGATGCAGTGGGGCTCCAGTTGTTTATTGCATGATTTTATTGTAGTCGTGGTGACAGTGACAGTCCGTGATGCTTCTGTTGGATGTTGAGATTGCATTTCATGATTTTAATTCCTTTTCATCTATAGTTTATCTATATGTGACTCCAGGCACTTCGTTTGAGCGCTGACATGCCTGTTATTGTCACATTTATAGATTAACAGATGTAAGTGATACTCTGATTTTACAAACTTCCATATTTTCTAGGTCATTTACACCTGAACTTGGTCATCCATGCAGGAGTTGAGGAGATATTTTGCGTTTCTACATCTGTAGGCCTTTGAATTGATCCTACTGGATCCCAACAGCACAAAGATGGAAATTATGCATGCTGCAATAAAAGCTAAATGTATTTTGTGGATTCCCACATTGTTGTGTGTGTTCTGCATGGTAACTCTTTGTTTAGTTATGTATTACTTTTCCTTCCAATGTTGGCATATATAGATGTCCACAGCATTCCCTCAGCCTCTTCATATGGAAAATACAGATGTTTCAGATTTAAAGGTCATAGGAAAATATCAAATGTCACTGTCTGAGCTTATGGTGATCATACAGTACTTCTGTTTAACTCATCTTATAAATTCTTGTTGAGTAGCTTTTACAGACTTTTTAAAATTTTTAGCACAGTGATCCATTGATAGGCCTACAGAATCTGATCAGTCAACACCAAATATCTCCAGCTCAATTGGATCGTATAATCATGAAATGTTTTTTGTTAAATTGCTGGATTATCTCTCTTAGAAGCAACAATGTGAGGATGTGATGTCATTAGGTAGCAGCAGACACGGTTACTGCCATCCACATGTTATAGTTTATGCAGTCATTTTTCTATCCTGTGTATCTTTCTAATGTGACTTTAACTCTTATAGCCCGTTTAATGTTCCTATATCACCACATTTAATTGGTATCTGAATTTGTATTCTGATTCTTATGGCCTTATAAATAACTTATCATGGAGGAACTGATTGGGACATTTTACTCAGTGCAGAAAAATGTGTGTGATTTTCTACTTTTTTTTTGCCGGTAATGTAAGACAAAAAAAAATTCTGTGTTTATGGTTAAATGGAGGATGTATTGCTTTGTTTGCAGCATCGTGGTTTTGTGTTTTTATTGATAAATGAAGAATTAAATTGTCCCCTGATGCACCAAGGTCTCTTGAAGCTCTGGATTCTGTGCCTCATAAGAGTCCAGTGAAAGTGACTGTGATTTTTGTTCAACTGTTGCCGTTGCGGTGATTTTCTCTCTATCTGCCTTTCAGGATGATGACTGCTACGAGCAATCGGCAGACGTTCGCTCTCAGCTCCGCTTCTTCGAGCAGCTGGAGAGAATGGAGAAGCAGAGGAAGGATGAGCAGGAGCGAGAGATCCTGTTGAAAGCCGCTAAAGTAAGTTCTATTATGTCTGTGTGTGTGTGTGTGTGTGTGTGTTTGAGAGAGAGAGACAGAGAGAGTTGTTACTGTATGTCCCCATGCAACAGTGTGTGTCTGTGTACTTGTGTGTTTATATGCAAGCGTGTGGATGTGTGCGCATGCATGTGTTGCTCCTGTGCAGGCCCTGACAGATGAATTAGAGTGTGACACCAGTGGATGGAGTGACCTCCCTGTGTCCTCCCAGGCTCCTGGCCCCAGGGCTCCTCTGTCCTGGCTCTTTCTCCCCGGACACAGTGAGGAGGGGGGGCCCTGTACACCATGTAACCCCCATGCACCGTGCAGCACACACACACTAATACACACCTAACCCGCAAAACGTCTCTTTATCACAGCTCAGGTGAAACAGAGAACTTTAATTTTAAAAGGAGTGCAAATTTAGAAAGAATCAGTCAGGCAAGCGAAACACCGTACATACCCAGAATCTAAAAGAAGGCTTTAGAACACACTCGCTCAGAACGCAACAGCAAACATGTGTTCTCCCAAAAAATGGACCACTTGAGGATTTCAAAGAAAAGTGGCGAGGTGCAGTATTTTCCCAGGCTTTCTAAGGTCCAATCAACAGCATCTGTAGTTCTGTCTGCAACGGACAAACAGATGAAGAGAAAACTTGCAAAATTGCAAACACATTTATCTTCTGCATAACTGTGCTGTATTCAGCATCAGCAGCATGGGGTTCATGGACATTTGTGTCCCTATTCATGAACAAATGCTGTTTTTTGTTTGTTTTTTTAATAAAAAGGTTTAATAATTATGACAAACTACATACTTACAAATAGATAATGTGTTGATTTCAAGGTCAGTTTATTATTATGTTATATTGCTATTGGATTGACTCGAAATGTCTGCATTTCATTACAATAAAACAATGTAAGTTTGACAAAACTAGAAGCAGACAGGAATCTTGCTATGCCTGTATTATTTAGAGAAGATAATTTTGTAAAATAAAACAAAAAATTTGAATGCTTTGTGTGCACATTGAAAAATATCTGCACCAAATGAACATGAACGGATTAATTGAATTGCCCACTATTGTGAAGTTCGACTTGTCTGTGTAGTGTATGTGTCTTAATATAGACACATTGTTTGTCACAAAGACCAAGAAAAAAGGTCCTAAAATTTGGAAAAATCACTATTGACCTGAAAAAGAGAGAAGGAATCTTTTGCAAATGAAAATGGCCTGTGGTGCGACATTAGCGGAAAGCTAGGTTAATTTAATTAATTTTGAATGGAGCCAATGTCCCACAGTAAAGATTCTCATTGCGGCACACCTCGCCATCTTAATTGCATTATTACGTTCTGGTCCTGCCATGCAGGATATTAGAAAATCCTCCAGTTGATGAACGCCGGCCACACAAACCTCCTGACCTGCCTGTTTCTGCAGCCAGATAGCCTCGTTTGTAGGAGTGAAAAAAGACATTGCCTCAGCAGGAAACAACACTGTAAAGTGTGTTGTTATAAAAGCAATAGTAAGGCCTTTAGATCCCTTCAGTCAGACCCTGGTTCTACTTGGTTGAACAATGTAATTCTATTTTTTTTTACTGTGAAAAGCTCTTTTCATTAACGGGATTAAGTGAAGAACTTTTGCATTTTTTAAATTCGAGCCAAGTTCTCGTTGGAGGGGCTTTAGCTCGAGGCTGTTTGGATTGCAAGAGGCTAGTTTGACTTT
The DNA here is from genome assembly GCA_900303265.1 of Brotula barbata. NCBI lineage: Eukaryota > Metazoa > Chordata > Actinopteri > Ophidiiformes > Ophidiidae > Brotula > Brotula barbata. The sequence goes on along the minus strand of OMNV01010447.1, from coordinate 47,800 downwards.
ACAGAGCCGTGTCTGTGGCCTTTTGGCCTCTGTTGCCATGGTGTTTCAGTTCAAGAGGAACTTTTAAAAGCAAATGTTTGCCTAATGAGTGAAATAGAGAAACATAGTGTGTTCCTATTAGCAACTTTTCTACCTTTAAAACATGGATGCTAGTTTGTTATCCACCATTCCTCCACTAATCTATGAACAGTCCTATCTGTTGTAATGTAATGTGGCTCAGATCCAAGTAATTATTTAATGGGCTTATTTAAGGAAAATTCACCCAAAAAAGTCCTAATACATAGCAGACATACTTTATTTCTCCTTTTATTCATTTAAAGCAACTGTCATTGTTGCTCTTTTTACCTCGACATAAAAACATCTTTATTAATTAATGAATATTTGATGGATATTCACTTTTGACTTCTTTTAATTTTTCAACCAAACACTATTTTTGTGCAGCAGACAACCAAATATAACAACCAATGTTATCAGCCTATTTAAAACTGATCAGAAGCCTGTGAGGCGCTCGGTTCGTCTCGTAACACAGCACACATGAAGTAAGGGAGGTGTTGTGAGCAGGAACAATTTCTCCCTACGTGAAAAAAACCAAAACAGTTGGGAGCTTGAAAATGGGATTAAAATCACTGTGAGTATGCCTGAAGTGTCTAATATAGGAAAGTCACTTATACAGTATGTCAATAATGTAATTACATAATATAATAATAATGATACAAGTCAATATGTCATCTGTTTGGTGTCAATGTAAATTTGATGGGGCCTCCAACCATGGCAGCCTGTCCCCCCCTCTACCAAAACACAACAAAATCTTGTCATCGTCCAGCACCGAGTCCCCGTCGTCTCCCCTCTGTCCTGTGTGTAAGAGGGAAAACCAGGGCAGCTGACAGCAGAGATGTAAAGCATGCCAGTGGCACCGCTGCCCTTTGTAAACAGTCCATCTGTACCGCCCCCTCCCATTCCACCACCTACCTCTCCTGCGCCCGCTAATGTGACCTCTTGAAATAAAAACCTACTAAAATAAATCCCTCCACCCCCGTCTTCTTCTCCTGTTTTACAGCAGACCCCTCCTCCTCCCTGCTGTCCATTTAAAATATGACTCCAGTCTTGAGGGATGCTCCGGCCAACCCCAGGGCAAACGCATTAGTCTTAGCTGAGATACCGACCAGTACGTGAACCGCCTGATATATTTAAAGCCAATTAACAAGCAGGCGAGGAAGAGCAGCGCTACCTTCCATGAGAGGAAGAGGATGAGGGAAGGAAGGAGAGGAAGGGAGATAGACACGCAAGAACGGGCGTCCTGCTGTCGGGGAAACAGTCAGGCTCAGCAGTCAATCTGATGGTTTTGGCGAATAAATTGAAAAGTGAAAATAAATGTGGAGACTGTATACTGGATGGCTAGAGAGACACGCATGACTCAAAAAAGAGCTCTAATTGGATACTTTTGGCCAAATTTTGACTATACCAGCAAATCAAACTATGTCGATTCCGTCTACGTACACAAATGAACTGTGTCCGTTTGGTAAGTGCCTCCGTAATCAGGATTGACTGTGGCGGTCAGATGGACAATTGGCGGTGTCGAGAAGGATTCCCAGGGACAAATACATTCACCCAGATCTCAGCTCCTGATTAAAATAGAAGTGCTGTGTTGTTACGCCTGGGACACACACACACACACACAGGAACACTGCTACTGCCACTGATACCCACCACCATCCTTTGCCCTGTGTGTGTGTGCTGGCTTGTGCAGAATTTTTAATAACCTCTTTTGATTAGAATCCCCCTCCAGCAGCTTATTTAGGGCTGGATTTGGAGCGAGGTTTAAAGGCCACTGCCCCCAGGGGGGCGCTCCATTGCACTTCTCTGAATTCAAATACGATGTCCTTGACACCTCTGTATCCTGTTCCCATTTTGCACTATTTTTTGCTGCAGCAGCAACAGATGAGCAGTAGGTGAGGGGGGGGTCTCCTTAAACCAGCTGTTAACCTGTGTCCCCCCCACCCCTCTTAATTCCACAGAGTCGCTCCAGGCAAGAGGACCCAGAGCAAGCTCGACTGAAACAGAAAGCTAAGGAGGTAAGCTGCTGTGGAGATCATTACCCTTGACATTTCCCCGACTCCGGCGTATTAATTTTTCATGCCTCACTACATATGTAATGCCATTTAAAGACGGACTTTAAAAAGTTTGAGGAATTATTCGCACCAATTGGTGCCCCTATGTGGAAAATGATTTCCTACACGCCAAAGCAACCCTCCGTTTCCTCCATCCTTCCTCTTTTTTCTGCCCCCACTCCATCCCCTTCATCGTTTGCACCAGTCGGAAATGTGGGTAACTGCCTTTAATTGAATGCTGGCTTTATGATGGATCAGAGCAAAGCCGTACAGTCTCTTAGTCTCTTTTGTTGAATTTTCCATCCACATTTTGGGACCGCTTTGCCATTTTTATCAAATCCATCTCTTCTTTTATGTAACTTCCCGACATAAAACAGCATAAATGTCACCACCTGTTAACAGAAAACGGTGTTAGTCAGAGAAGACTCCAATAATAATACACTTTATATATACAGCACCTTTCAGACATTGAATGTAACTGAAAGTACTTTAACAATTTAGAGAAGAATATTGGAAAAAAAAATTCTTTGTATCTCTCAGTGTGCTTCGTACCACAACACATCGTTTAAAAGAGAAGAAAACGCTATTTCTGGATATGATCTAAAATGCAGCAGTAAAGCTGACTGAAAACAAGCCAATGTATGAATCAGTTATTATTATAAAGGATTGAAATATGTACTTTAATTCCCCAAGTAATAGACCGAGGTTCCACGCTTAGCTGAGCAATTTGGTGGCACGAAGCTATTTCCTCCTCACGTTAACGTCACGTCTTGCGGATGAATTCCCAGTGGAACCCTGAAAGTAGACCGCTCTTCTTTTAGTGGTTGCTTAATGTTGTTTACGCAAACAAAATAGTTCTATCACGAACTGGAAGTTTGCTCTCCTCTTTGTTCATCCCAGAAGTAGAGAATAACTTCACTGAGTTTTTTAGTCCTCGTCGACGTACGACGGATCAAGAGGACCCGCGTGGAGGTAGTGCAGATTTTGGAAGTAGGCAGGAGGATAAAACAAACACCGTTCACCCGCTGTTGTCGGCGTAAAACTTCAGCAGCAGGCGACTTGTCTTCTCTTTTAAAAACACCTTTTATTCGTCAGAGTAAAGTTTACCCGGTATGCATGCACTTTTACACAGAGCTCCAACTCTTCAAATGTTAGCCACTCTTCAGCAGTTAGGACTTACTGGAAGTGCCTTGCTTAAGGGCACTCAGGTATTACTGCTGAGCCGTTGCATTGCATCTGGTTTTTTTTTCTCCATCGTTGGTCTGTGAACTTATGACCTTCAAGCGACAGGTCCAGCAGCAGCAGCAGCATCAGCATCAGCAGCCCTCTGTCTTTTATCTGTGTCGATCGTGGACATATTTCTAGCAACAGTGAGCCCTGCTGCAGTTTAAAACCTTCACACTGGGTCTCAGCCTACCCATAAGCCCCACATATGCAAATGAAGCGGCGTAATAGGCAGTGCGATAGGTTTGCCCCAGGGGCTGTGTGATCAAAGTGGATCTCCTCCCTGTTAAGTGGCAGTCCGCTCGTCATCTGGATGTGGCCAGATTAGCACCTCGTGCAGACACGCGGCATGCACGTTTTCATTTTCATCTGAAATCTGAAGCAGGAGGTTTGGAAATTGTGACTTTATGTAATGCTTTCTCCCCTAAGACAGAAGCGAGGAAGTCTCCCACCCGTCCAACTCTCCCCCCCCG
>OMNV01010447.1:7298-43931 GCA_900303265.1 Brotula barbata | reverse complement strand
CAACACACATGCCGCTTTCTCCCACATCACCTCTTTTCTTTTTTGCTTAATGGCCGTCGTTTCTCAGCCCCCGTGCCTCTCTGGTTTTCATCACCTGACTGGCTCAAGGGGACAGAGCTGGCTGTTTGTGTCACTGCAGAGTCTGTCGGCAGCTCACACATCTGCGCAAATTTCATCAGGATAATGAGCCCGAGCTACTCTCTTCCAGGCGACGGGCAGAGGAGCCAGGCTCTTTTTAAGCCTCTCCTCCTGCCCTGAACACACACGCACACACACACCTCCACCAAACAATCATCATTTTGGTTAGATGGAAGGACAATGTGTCACATACTTGAACCAAGTGTCAGCGCTTGAATGGAGTTGGCACATGATGTGTTTGTTAAAAGGCAGGTGCAGTGTGTGGAGAGCAGCAAGGTAATAGTTACCCCCTCTCAGATGATGATGGTAATGATAATGATGAAGACCCAGCCAAACCATCATATACTCATATAATCCAGATAGCTTTATCTTTGCTTTACTGAAACAAGCTGAAGTTATCAAAAGGTAAATTCATATCTCACTCTAGTTTAACTGAGCTGCACAAAGCAGATTGTTAAAGCAAAATAAACATTTTTTTTGAAAAGCTCAATTATGGCGCATAACATTAAAAATTAAAAGATTTTTTTAAATTCAGTTTTTGCTTTGTGCTCATTTAATACTAAATGCTCCGGCTGTTTACAAAAATTATTGTGGTTATTGTAATTTTTTTTGTCATTATTTAAAGCACATCATTCCTTTTATATATTACTGTCTTTTTTGTTTTGTTTCTAATACAGGTTTTACATAAACAGGAGCAGTTAAGTAAAACTGGATTTTAACATATGAGTCAATTATCAATCCCTGTGCTGGGTCAGACAGGGATTACCGATGATTTATGACACTTTAACACTTTAAAGCTAAACTTTTCAAGAGTTGTCAAGCATTTTAGATTTAAAAAAATAATGTAAACTGCCTAAAAGTTGTGATTAAAATGTCCTAATCTCCATTGGAACAACCCTTAGTTTTTAAGATGGAATTTTTAATTAGCATTTAGTTTCTCGGGTATCATTTTATTCAGATTACCCAAGGATGCATCCGGATATATTTGATATTCTTGGCAACTTTTCCATCTTCATAGTTCTACATCATCATTGATGACGTACATTACTGCTCATACACTCTTTTTTGGTCTCTTAGCATAACAAATTATGAGTTTTCAGCCTTGTACCACCCGCAAAAGTCAAAATGTTGGTTTTAAGTATGTTTTCCAAGAATCTTCCGAGCACAACCGTGGTCCTCTGCGGATGAGGAAGACATTTTAAGACGGATTTTGGTCATTCCAGGTTAGACAAAAATATCAACACAACAAATGTTCAATTATAACGGACAAACCCTTTTGACTTTGTTGGTTCCTGACTTTTCTTATAGCGCCACCCTCAGGACATTCGTTACTTTTTCATCCCCACTACTGACAAGAACAGTAAAATCATCAGCATTGTTCAGCACTGTTGTGTTATCAGTGTATCTGCGTGAGAGACAGACAGAAGAGTCTAGCGCCTCTTGTTTCCTCCATTCACCACCATTTGGCCGAAAGGTCAGATGATCTATTTCAGAAATGCCCCCAGTGAAAATCAATGGGCAAAACGAGGAGCTCAGTTCCTGTTTGTTGTTGTTGTTGGTGGTTGTGGGTCTGTGTGTTCCGTCTGTTCCAACACTGAGGCAGGAAGCCAGGCAACGCCTAATCATCGAGAGAGAATATGAGAGAGAGAGAGAGACTTGGGAGGGGGAGAGGCAGAGAGAGATAGAGAGGGAGTTAAGGCCAATATAGATACATCACAATGTCAGACACACAGACACACTGCGGCCACAGATTCATCATTGCGGCCACGTCTGCAGGCACAACTGGACACAGGAAACGAGTGAACAGAAGAAGAGGAGTGGAAAGAGGATAGTAAAGAGGTACAGGAGAGGAGGAAAGACAAATTGACTTCTACAGTTGCCCAAAATCTGGCCCTCAACTCCGTTTTACGTCCCGATCAGCTGTAAAAACACACAGCTAAGTCATCGTATGTAACGGTAAAACCCAATTAGTATGTATGTTCATACTGTGAGGTGTGTGTAGACATTATGATGTCACATTATTTACAAAGTGAAAACAAGAGTGGGAGGTCGATGATGAAGGAAATAGGTGAAAATGGGAAATTTTAATGGGGTTGTAAATGCAAGTCCAGATATCTGATGTCATTATCCGGATACCACGATGGCATTTTAATGCGGGGTGTAAATGGGGCCTATTGCTGTCTTCCTTTATTCAAAACGCCTGTAAAAATGTAGATCATTGAGGATTCACAGATCCAGAAGGTAATTTGTTGAGGATAGTAAATATTTAAAGGAAAGGTGCCTGCTGCTGAGCTGCCAGAGTCGGGATAAAAATGGAGGAATACAAGAAACATTTAGATCACAGGAAAAAGTTAATAAGATGTTAGCGGATTTACATGACAGCAGCACTGTAGACAGAGGGAATAAAAAGTAAGAACATAAGTACTTTTACTTTTTGAGAGAACTGACTAAACGCGTCCTTTTTAGTATTTCACATTTTGTTAAATCAATTCACTGACTTCCTGCCTTTATTGCAGTAAGTGAGGATGAATGAGAAAGTACATTGCAATCATTTCCCTTTTTCCTTAAGAGCAACTGTTGCGGCACCTTTGATCAAAGCACTCCCTCAGCCCCCACTTTCTCCTGTGGAATCGCTCGGCGGTGAACACAAATAGTAGTAGACGTCTTTGGTAGGAGTGAGTGTAAAAGACGGCTATGCTGGGGAAAAAACAGTAGCCTTAGATGAATAAAGTTTAAAATGGTTTACAGTTCATTCTCCTGCTGATGCCCAAATCACTGTAAGGCTGTTAGACAATGTGGGAGGAAGATGTACATCTCTTCTCCTCTCCTGTCTCCTCTCCTGTCTCCTCTCCTGTCTCCTCTCCTCTCCTCTCTCCTCTCCTCTCTTCTCTCCTCTCCTCCTTCGCTTCTCGCTCAGAGTGATCCAAGGATCGTATTATAGTCCATCTGTCCAATGGGACTATCTTGGGTTTTTGTTAGAATAATTTTCCTCAAATATTTTTTCTTCTTCAGGCATTGAGAATTTTTTCATCTATTTTGCCGCACCACCGCTGCTTGAAATATCTTGAACCTCCACTTAATTTTGCCCCAGCTCAACTTTGAACCTTGCATGGCTCCAATTAAAATCTGCAGTAAAACATCCCATCCAGCTGCACCAACATGCATGTTGGAACCTATGAATCAAACCACACTCTATGCACAACCGTGGTCAGTCAGAACTCTTATTTTACCTTCCTTGCGCACACACATAGTTGAGGAACTATTTAATTGATTCAATGCACGTCATTTAAATTATGCACCAGGTCCAAATGTGCATCGCTGTACATGATTCTTGATTGGTCTGACTTCCTCCACAGGTGACCAGGTCACGTAGAGACTGGAATCCACCCACACTAATAGACCCAATCAACTTGTGCTTCTCACTCCTCAATAGGAGAGGCTCTTGTGTGTCAGAGGACAAAGTAGCGGCCCCTTATCTGCAAGCTCACAGGCTCTCATCCTCTAGCCCTCCACAAACTGCTCTGCTCAAAGAGGCGCTCTCCCCTACCAGGCAGGCCCCAGGGCAGTGAGCCCTGCTAGTCGACACCCTCCTCCAAGTTCTCTCCCTTTCTGTGCCGACTTTCAAAGAGAATTCATGCTGGTTTGTGAGTTCCAATTCATAGTAGTTATATTCTTCATCTCTGGCCTCCTGGCTCTTCTTCTTGCAGATATTCAGTAGCAGGCAGTAGCACTCACGGTCATCACACATGTATGTTCTGCTTTAGTGAACATATAATGTATTTGTAAAGGTACATGGTTGATGGTACCGAGTTCAGGTATTATATTTGAACCTGCCTGCAGACTAGCTAATGTGGGAAAATTAATTATCACATAATGAAGATCTATTTTTTAACTCGTCAACGTGTGAGGGTTACTCCAGTGTCCTGTAAGTGTAGTTTTATTTGTTGCTTTGTTATAGTCTTAACTTGAGTTTTTCCTCCCCCTTCAAGACATATTACACGGAAAAAAAAATCACAAGCAGGCTTCACAAGTACCTTTGGTGTTCCTGTGTGTTTTTGAATATTACAAAGTGCTGTAATGAGAAGGAAAACAACAAAAAAGGAGATTTTTTTTTTGCCTCAAAGGGAGATACCAGCTCATCTCCTCGCTGTACAAGCCTGTAGGTTCACTTTTGTCTTTGTGAGCCGGCGCACTCCTTGGGACTCGAGCGACAGGGGAATTGGGCATGCAGAGCTATGCTGGTGGCGAGGTGCCATCCTCCTCTGCCTGGGATGAGAGCGAGAGGGAGGCAGGAGGCAGGAGGCAGGACACGTTTCAATTAGGCTAAAGATACCACACAAGGAGGAGAGAAGTGAAGAAATGTAGAAAAAAAATCTCATCCTGCTCAAGCTAAAGTCACCTTTCTGACCTCTCCACCAAAACACACTTTCCTGAATCGGTCTGCCCCACCTATTCTCTTCTGTTTCATTGAAAATAAAAGGTGTCATTTGTGTGGTATTCATAGGGGAAGGACAGTTGCGGGGGTCTTTGTGAGGTGATGCTAAGTGTGCCAGCTCAGCCTGCATGTTTCCATTAGATTGTCATGTTGGCTAATTAGAGAGCAGCAGCATGATTCACCTTGTTAATTAGGAGGACTTGCACACCATGTGCCTAGGGGCGGTGTGGGGAAGAGGAGCCCAGCCTCAGAGCCCGCTAGTCGCCTGCTGCCTATGAAGATTCCTCTTCTCATCTACCTTCCTTTCACTCTCTCTCTCTCTCTCTTTTTTTGATTTGAAAATGAATAAATCATTGAGATCGTCCTCTCTCCGAGTGTGAATATCTGAGTTCTCATCTTTTCCTGGATGCAAATTAGACATGATCAATAGAAGGTGACGAGCGGCGAATCTAAATGTAAAAAAAAAAAAAAAAAAAGGAAGAGAGAGAGGAAGACGGGGAGAGAGAGAGAAGACTGCTAGACGAAGCACACCGACACGGAATGAGACAAAGTGAGAGAACATTTAAAGTAGGAAATTTTCCCTTAGATAAGCAGTATTTTTAATGATCTCCACTCTCCTCCCGTCGCTCCAGTGTGATTCTATCAGATTCTGCTCTACGCTGATTTCTTCCTCCATCGTTAAACTCTGCTTGGCAAAATCTGTAGCGCAAATATTACTTAGAATAACCCTAACTTTGACATTTGGGCATTTAGTGTCTTGCATGCAGTTTAGCCACATTTCACATGTATTCACTCTATATGCTTTCATTCCTGCAAATAAGTTTCAGATGAGGAGGAACCGTAGGGTCGTGATAGTGATGCTGACATAATGACCTTTCCTCCGGAGAGGGCTGGGGGCTTTGAATAATTGGTCCTTGGCCATGGAAACACTTCTGACGTACTCAGCTTCAGAGGAAATGGAGCCGTCAGAGCCAACCCTCTAAGCTCATGCTTTTATTTTGAATTAATTTCCATACGTAACATAATAGCGGCCTAATCACCAACTGATTTGCTGGAACATTAAAGAAGTTTTTGGTTTGTTATGTTATTCCAGGCAACTGATATTGAGGGAAATTGGTTTAAACACAAATGAGATGTAATTTTTGATAAATTCGGCACCGTAGTATGTTAAACATATACATAGTCAGAATGTGTAAAAAGCCACATCCCATGAATATACAGTTAGGTACTGGAACTGTTGTTGTGGTGACAACTTTGTGGTGGTTATACGTGTATGTACATACGGTACGGTAACACACAGTACACACAAACAATGTACTGATTTCCACAGATATGTAAAATGGTTTTTAAAATATGAATCTGCTTTATAATTCAGCATTTATTACAACACAATCCAATGTGACCCATCTCAGTAAGGCCAAATGGACTCGGCATCTTGTGATACAGCACATAACACCTTGCATACATTAGACACATATTCAGTATTTATTTATAGAAGCACATGTTTTCTTGAGGAACGCTGCTGTTATGTGTAATTATAGCATTCTGTTGATGAAATGCTACGCGGCCCTGTGCAGTTTTAACACTAAGACTCGCCCACATCAGCAGGTCGGGGCTGAACTTGCATCTTTTTAGTGTCTGAGTGCAGATGGAGAAGTGAGACCTGATTGGTTACAGCAAATGGCCCTTCTGCCTCCAGCAAACTAACTGCCAGGCACTTCACATGAGGAAAGGCCTCAAGATGCAGCTCGCAGATGTTTTCGTAATGTCGGCCATGTGGGTGTCAGGTGAATAAAATCCATGGATTAGAGAAATGCATGAAACACGTACGTAAACTGTCAGCAGGCTCATTTTATGTAGCTGGAACAGAAACGGGCCGTGTTTCTGATCCGTGCAAGGTGCTTTTAAATTTTCTGCCATGATGTAAGTAGAAAGGATTTCTCCCACCATCTGCAGATTAGATCTTGATCTGATTTGGATGTTTGTGGGATTGATTAACATTTTTTTCTGGTTTGTAGATACGAACAGATTCGTCCTTCGATTGGGAGGGGGCTGTCATAAATCAATTCAGCCCTCGTGTCATGGTGTGAGTCGTGAAATATTCAATAATGTGATATTACAACATAAATGGAATCTAAAATACTCCAGCACAGTTACTTCTTTACATATTTACACCCGTGGCACACAGCCAAGTCAGTGTATTGTATTCAACGACACCTGTCTCTTCGTCTGTCTGTCTGCCCGTCTGTCCAAAGGATAACTTCATAGCATAAGAATTTCATTACCAAAAGGTAGAAACTTGGGTAAAAATGTCTTCATATAAGCTTTTTCTCTTGAGCGGACAAGTGTGCTGTAGCCCTCAAAGACCCCCTTCATGGCATCTGGATCTGACAAAACAACAATTGAAATTGGTATTATATGCAGAAATTGTGTTAAGATGACATCACCGTGGCTAGGCTAAGCTGTAGCTACTGCCTGGCTGGTTCTGGATTTGCTTAGTGTCTTTCCATCACTGATCCATCCTCTACGTTCTACTCACCGTACAGAAACTGCTTTATTTTATTATGCCCAGATTTTTTACCTCCACGTGCTTTATTATTTTTTGTATAAGTTAAAGCTTGTACAACCAAAGTCCCTTACTTCACTTATTCATTACGTTGCATTTAGCTGCGTTTAAAGCGTGGTCCACTCCTCCCACTCCCACTCATCAGTGTTTAAAATCTCATGCAATTCACCAATGGTCTTTGGGGAAAAACACCCACCAGAAGCGACATATGTTATGTCTATATATTGAGTGGGGGAGCTCCCTGCTGTGTCCTTTTGGACCCGGACTGGGGATGGGAAGGTTGAGAGACAGAGCAATCGAAATCCACTGGCTCCTTTTCTGCTGTGGTCTTTTTCAGGGCAGAGAGCCCTTTAGCTTCCTTCACAGCCCCGTAGCTGCTTGTGACGTCAAGCAGCGCGTGTTCTGCTCTATCAAGGACATCTGTCTGTAAGCGTCTGGGGGGCCGCGAGCAGGCCCTCAGGCCAGCAGGAGGGAGGAAGGGAGGGCGGTTGGGGAGAAAAGCCTTTGTTAGAAAGAACAGAGCTGAAGAACAGCAGATTGGCCATCACTGCATCTGCAACTGTCCTTCTCTCCACTACGAGCTTAACGAACCACTCCAAGGTTCTTGTCGTATGTTCGATAGTTTTTTAAACATAATGAGCAACTTGATAAAATATTGATAAAAACTCCTTCCATATTTTTGTTCTTGACATAAGCAGGACGTTAGGACTTAACCGATGTCTGTCATTTGATACTGATTTTCATGGCAGTGTATGAAATGTGAAAATATCTATAGAGAGTTAAACCCACTGCTGTGCTTCCCATTTAAATGCCAAAATATGACTGAATAAACCGTTACCATGTGTTGTTATGCGATGACAATGTATTAACTCGATATGAATTTGCAGGGATTGCAAGAGAGCCTTGCGCAACTGGGACTAATGGTTCCTATTCTTATTATCTGGGAATGTGTGTATGTATATAAATATCAAGTAGTTTATTTCTGTAGCCCAATGTCATGATGTCTCAAAGGACTTTCCAGGCCCACACAATGGTTCCCAACCAAGCCCCAGCTCCCCGTCTACTCCCGTATTCCATTTTCCCACATCCACCCGACCATTACTACCTGACAGTGTTTAAAATGTTTGTTTGGAACATACAGTAGGTGTGGCCATCTATTGATTAAAGATGTCTTGAAAATGTTTTCCATCTGATGACCTTTGCTAATAATTTGACTTTACCACTCCCGGTTCCCCCTTTTAAAAGGGCACCCAGGAAGACTGGGAACACTGGTATTTAAGTGACTTTGGAACATTAGATATTTATGCCGTGACATTGATTGGACCTGGCAAATGTATGGATCCTTCCAACTGGTTATTTGTCCAGACCGCGATGAATCTCCATAGTGACCTTTACATTTTTTGATGATGCTGTTTTCTTGTGTTAAGCCTCCCGACATAGTAGACAGGAATGTAGAAAATAATCCTGTAATAATAGCTCACAAATATGAGCCCTGATGTGTTTCTGTGTTATCCAAAAATGTCAAACTGGTGCACTACAACATCATGTAAACTAAAATGACCGATATTAATGACAAAAACACATCAAGAGAATAAGAAAACAAGAATGTGCTGTTGTGTCTGGTATCGATTATCGATTTGCCAACTTAATGCTTAATGCTCACAGAAAACTCACTGAGAGACGAGCACGAACATCGAACATCTAAAGGGTTGGTGGAGACCAAAAGAACGAATGCTTAAATTTTATTTATGTATTTTGTCAGAAAAGTATGCCAGTGCCCGTGTTATTAATAATATAATAATAACGAATACATTAGCCAAGAGTTTGTCAGGGCTGTGTGTATCAGCATGTTGGAAATTTACTGCCACCTAGTGGTCAAAACTAGATTTATGCCAATTGATGGCATTAATCACATGGCAAAGACTTCACATTGACAGAAACTTCTGCGAGGACGTTATTATTGTTCAGCGTCTCTGTTCGTGTCTCAATATCTCAGATGAAAGCACAGTAGTTAAGTTGATGCTGCACTGGTCAAACTTCCCAAGGGAAAAAAAATCCGATTAAACCTTGGTCTGTATCATTTGGTCGTCATCAAAAGAAGGTAGACGCAGCCTGATGGCACCAGATTGAAATCAGAAATCAGTCTCCCAGTGTCACGGCGGCCTCTTCACTGACAGGAAATGCAGACTGGAGGGTTGCAGATGGTGAAATGAAGTCTTCATTTATCAAACAGTCATAAATCTGAAAATGCAGGCAGTTGCTGTGGGCGCTGGGAGCCCATGCCTGGTGCCAACTGCCAGGCAGAGATGCCGGCATCCTGGTGCCATCAGTGAGATAGCGGACCTATCTTACGCTCTCTCCCTCTCTTTCTCTTTATTCTGCTCAGTCTTTGTCTCAGGATCCTTTCAGGTCAGGCATGGAGAGATCTGTGTGTAGTTCATGGCAAAGCCTAACAGGGTTAGCATTGAGAACATTGTTCCACATTCGACATGTAGACAGGAGCAAAAATCATCACCACCTAAATACATCCATAATCTCGACCACCTGACCTGATTATCCCCCTCGTCTTCATTTGCATCTTTAAGAGTCAGACTCGCACGTTGCCATCGGTTATCATTTGATTTCACTTCATCTGCCTACTCATCGCCACTCTTTTTAAAAAGGAGTAAACGTGGTCTAGATCTTCAGCTGCTTGTTGTTGCTATTCTTTCCCGTCCTTTGTGTTGACAACATGTTTGAATCTCTCAACAGTTCAGTTGTGGTAAATGTGAAGTGGCAACACCCTAAAGGGCATGCTTAGCCAGTGGGGTTTTTTTGGAAAAAAAAAATCAGAGGCAACTGCATGCACATTTAAGATCAGACTTTGTACACCAAAGCAACCTTTTATAAAGCTCCATCTGAAAGTAACATGAAATTTTCCCCTGATCAGACGGCACGCACGCCTCACACAAACACCGGCACCCTGCGAACACACGCTGAGAGATAACACAAACGAACATGAAAGACATGAAAGCAGACATTGATTGTCCCTGTTCGCTTCGGCCCAGGCCGCTCTCCCCCAGCGGGCAGGCGTGCAGGCAAGCTGGTGGGTAGGCATTCCCTGTGCTGCGCCAAGATTGATAGACGTGTGCGTGTGTGTGTGTGTGTTTGTGCATGAGTGTATATGCGTTTTGAAGGGAGTGCTGACACCCTGTGTGCCACGTCCCCAGGCCTTCACACATCCACCCAATAGAAAGGGCAGCTCATAGCATCGCCGGGTTTGCCGTCAGCCCTGCAGCTACACATGACATTACCTTGGGCAATGCCTCTCCAACACCTCCCTCTTGTACATCACAAACTGCAAAAATCACGCCAGGACCGTGTGACCACACTCCCCTCTCCGTACACACACGCGTAATGGCTGACAACAGCCTTCCATTTTGTTCTTCTCGGGGAGGCACGTACGCAAGAGGATGGAGAGGATGATGGAGCGAGAAGATGAAGTATCCTCCTCTGCTGCTCTCAACATAAAGCCCTCCCTACAGCGTGCAAAGCTCCAAAATGTCATTGTTTGCTATGCATTTTGCAATTTAGTGGGCCGCTTGACATTAGCGATAGCATGTTGTGTTAACTTCAGCAGGTTAACCTTTGTAGAGAAAACAAGCGACTGTGTCACCAAGTTGAAAAGTGAACTCAAAGCCTTATTCTATTCAGCATTTAGACAAATCTGTAGTGCACAGTTATCTGTTGGATATTTGTTTTATGCGGAAATGGCCTGCATGTATTTTGTATATTTATTGTATATCTATACATGACTTATCAACACCAACAATTGCATGTGGCTGCAGTGAGTTTCTAATGTTTGTGTTTCTCTGTCTTTATCAGATGCAACAGCAGGAACTGGCCCAGATCAGACAGCGAGACGCCAACCTTACAGCACTAGCCGCCATTGGACCCCGCAAAAAACGCAAAGTGGATTCACCCGGCGCCACCCCATCAGGGACTGAGGTAATGGTGGATGTATTATTGAGATATATTTACAAACATATCCATCTTTGTAAATATATCTAGAAAGTATTTCAAGTATTACAAACTAGTCACTTTTGTCATCGTTCGGCTTTATTGCGTGTCTGTGAGACAACCCGATCCGGTTCCCTGCTGAAATGTCCTTTATTATATAGATCTAAAATTCTTTACCCTCTCTAATTTATAGTCGATAAATTCTTAGAATAGATCAAAGATTGACATCGCATTTCATTATTAAGTTGGAAATCTTCACCCGAGTCTCTTTCAGCTTCCCCTCCTGTCATGACTGATAGAAAAACAGGCCGCCTCTGTGGGTTTAAAATGAAATTACATCACAGTTCATTCTTGGGACTTTGGTGCAGTTAAATGTGTTTTCTAACCGATTGAATTGACTTGGTTGACTTGACTCGAATTGAATTGGTGGCATAGGATGGATAGAGTGAAAACCTAATGTATCTGAGGAGAACATTCAGGTTCAAATGTTGACTGTTCAGTTGTGTTGTTTGTTTTAAATTGAATCAACATGTCAGAATGAATGAAACTGACCAAAATAAGAAGAAACATTGCCCCGAATTATCCCTGCGGTGAGCATAACTTTAGTTGGTATTAATGATGACATAAGCATGAAACAATGTACTCAACATCACAATAACATCAGAAAATAGTCAAAATAATCGATCGGTTAATTGATTAGGAGTGATCGTCGGGCACAGGTGAATTTAACTTTGTCACGCCCGATGTACAATCATTGTTTCATTCCTAGCTAAGTGTTGTCAGAAAAACTTTATCCTTTAGATTAGCCGATCGAGGAATCAACTATTGTCAAAATAATACCACCACCAAGTTTTAAAGTACTCTTTGACAGTCGCTAGGTCTGGGTGAGATGAACCTGAGGGATTATGGGATGATGAATGGAATAGGAAAGAAGAGGCTCTACTCTGTGCAGCTCTCACAAACATTATTCTCATTCTTATTCTTCTACAAAGTGAAAGAAGATGAACAAATTTGAAATCTTGAATTAGAATCCTTTGTGTACAGTTCTGTTTTGTGAGCAGGCTTCTTTGTTGGTGTCCCATAGCCCACGGGTTGAAGTTTTGTCAGTCATTGTGTTCTTAATACCACACATCCTCTCCACGGTTAACCTGTTATGCGTTAGCCAAGTTGGGGAGTTATCTAATAATCCACACTCTAAAAACTAATTTTGCCGACATAAAGAAAATGGAGGGAGCGATGTGTTTATGGCTCAGTTTGTACACTGACAGGAGGCGTACTGTGGTGACGCACTCCCATACGACATAAGACATATGTCTGTGCTTAATTAAGCTGAATTATGTTGTTACTAAAGAACCGTCTTCTGACTCGACGATCATAGGGTTTTACATGAAGTCGTGCCCGTTTGCTGTCATCTTTTACTCCAGGCATTTCGGTGGAAAGCATTTAAATTCCACACATTCATCTGTGAATACGCTGAATCTAAACAAAAAAAGCACGATTTTTGAATGTCAATTGGTCATTTTAATAACCTGCTTATCGAGATGCATCTTCACATCCTTCACTTAGCACCAATATGCTGCAGAGGGGTAATATAGCCAGCAAAAAAGCATAAATAACAAAATAAAAGTATTACTTCTGGTTCTTGAGTGCATTGCCAGCCTCTTTCAGAATGTTTTACCCTGATGGGTATTAGCCCCCAACCTTCTGCTACAGAAATTGCTTTCCCTAATGCGGTCACACAACATAAACATGAATATATATTATTCCGGAGTTGTTGTGTGTTTTTTCAGCATTTTCTCTTTTTAATGTCCTGTTCATGTTTAATTAGTGGGGCATAATGAAGTGATGTCTCAGTGTGCCCCTCCTCTGGAGTGAATGTAGAGGGGGCGGAGGAGGAATCTTAACTTATTTTCACTTCGTTTTCACCTCCTCACATTTCTTCATTTCACATGGGCTGGAAGTGCCTGCGGCACTCTCTTTCCCTTCTCCAGAGCAAAGTGAATGTGACTTTTCTAAGGGGGTCACAGGATGCCTGGAGGCCTGTGGGTGTTACTGGACTGTTGCCTGCTCTTAGCTTCACTGAGGGGCTTGTCATAGATTTCATCTCCACAGAAATGAGCCGGGGGGCCCTGGCCAGGAGCACAGGCAGCCAACGTTATGAAGGGCCCACGCTGATTATTTCCCTCTGACATCGCATCCTGAGCTTTCCGCATTAATCCCAGACAAAGGCAGCCCTTCAGTGCTGTGCCAGAGCTCAAATTAGGAGCCAGATAATGGCCTTGTTGAGATCCTGCTCTGTTCACTGAGCAACCCAGCTCCTGTTGAAATCATCCTCGTCTATATTCCTTTCCTCCTGCTCCTTCTTTCCTTCATCAAACCACCTTTCCACCACGTTCAGACTGTGACAGAATTCAGGTGACACAATTTTGTTACATCCTGGCTGGGCATGGGTCTGCGCCTGGATGTGGATGGCCACAGGCTGTGAAAGTGATAGCCAGTCAAGACTGGAGTGTCTGTCCCCAGCCTGATCTAGTCTGCAGGAAGGAACAATGGGGGCCTTACAGGGCTCCGCAGGGCGGATTAGTTCCAAGGAGCCAATGGCTGGGGCTGTTGGCTGACTGGCTCGCTGGGGGAGGTTCTGCTGCGGTCCCACTGGTGGGTCACAGCACAGACAGGGGCCGCACAGACACACACAGCAAGCCCCCTCCAGCTCATCGGTCGCCACCCCACAGCCCCAAAACATAGCAATCAGCATACAGGGGCTTTTTGAAGTGCAGGACAAAAGTCAAGGGGTGAGCTGCCCTGAGAAGGAAGGTGGAAGGATGAAGAAGGATGGCTGAAGGTGGAATGGAATTTGACCGTGGCCCAAATGACTTTTGTCCTCCAGATATGAGCTTGTGCAACGTCTGTGAAAGATACCGACACTGATGGGAGATTAAGAAGTGTTGAGTTATACATCCGTCTCTTTCGAAGTGAACCATAACCGCCTGGGGGAAACTAGAACAGGTATTGGTCACTAATGGAAGATCAATTCTTCTTAATATTCTCTTTAATATCGTCTCTCCTGCATGGAGGTTGTGATGTCATGAAATTGAAGCGAAGCGTACCCAATAACCTCCCATCATCCACACCTCCGTACGTTTCATCACCTTCCATCATATTCCTCAATCTTCCCCTTTCTGTGTTGTTTTTAATTTTTAATAGATCAAGTAATCAATTATAATTGATCAATTGTGACAGCCCTAGTTTTAGCATGCCGTCAATATTTGTGTGCTGTATGTAGTAGAGATACATAGATTTTAGTTTATTGAATTGGAGACTGATGGACAGTGGAGACAAACACAGGTTAACGCTGCTGATTATATCTGTCCTTACTCTCGTTTAACATCATTTGAACACTTCATTATTTCTCCACCCCATGTTTTTTTTGTTTTCTGTTTAATAGCCTATATCTAGCCTAGATTACATGGCGTGAGAGGTGAGAAGAAGGTTCTCCCATGTAAAACGTGCCTTGATGCGCAGTGATGGAGCGTCCCGCAGTGTTAAAGACGCTCAGAGCTCTGAAACATCCTTGACACGTTTACGAGCTCAGAGTTATCATGGAGGCGTTAGCGCCGTTTATCACATCAAAGGAAGAGCTTTGTTTGCTGACGTAAAAAAGCAACAATTGCGGCTAAATTGCCATGGTGTGCACAGGCACACTGCCTCACTCCTATCTATCTCCACCAGGCGCAGCGCTAGGGACAAAGGTAGGTGAGTGATTTAATAGTGAGCAGAGTCTATTTTTCCATTTGAATTCATTTCACCTTCTTTCTTTGAGGCTGTAGATCAGAAAGAAGGAGTGAGGCAATAGAGTGAGAGGCATGCGGAGAGAGGGGGAAAAGCACAAGGAAAACTGATGCCCTTTCCTCCAGCTAAATTAACAGGAATCACGTGGAAAACAATCTGAGTCTCCAATGAAGGGAGGGAGGGGGACCATTAAAATTAGCCCCAAGCTATGGACTGCACCCAATATCACTAAAGCTGCACTCACTACAGATGTGGAGGCTGGCTTACAGGCAAACTATGCTCTGTTCTATAGCTACAATTAAAATCAACCTCACCGCCAAAAAATAGGAGGGGGGAAAGAGGGGGTAGAAAGGCAGACATGGAACATCAAAGACAGATTGAAATGTGTAGTCAGTAATAAGAGTGGTCTCCAAGCCCTGAGGTTCTCCACGGTCCCCTTGTTAATGAGAAATTTTGACCTCTGGTTTGTAAGTTAAACTTGTAATCTCGGTTAATGAAGTAAATCAATCCCAACTCGGGAGTGTTCACTGTCTCTCCCTTTGCCTTCTCCCCGCCAACCTCCCCTCTGTCCTCTCTCGCTCTCTCTTTCTCTCGTGCGTTTCTTCTTCTCCTCCTCCTCCTGTGTCCCTCCCAATGTGCCGGCCCGGGAGTAAAACGGCCAGGTCTTCAACCAGACAAACAGGAAACGCACAGAGCACAAGGGTGGCGGGGCTGGAGGCGGGCGGAGGGACTCGGAGGACTAGGACCAACCAGGCTGTTTGGTTAAGGAGCCAGGCCAAGTGCATGCTAGAAGAAGGGACATTGTGGCAGAAACCACCCACTCTTCCTCCTCCTCCTCCTCCTCCTCCTCCTTCTCCTCTTCCTCCTCCCTTTTCCATCTGTGTCTGTTGTGAATCATATCAGTTGAAAAAGTCAGGCATGGTCGCTCGTAGGAGTAGTGATGGAACTGAGCATGGTATCCACTTCCTGCTACTGCACCTTCCCTACTCTTCCTCCTCCTCCTCCTCCTCCTCTTCCTTCTCCTCCTTTCCATGTCCAGAATACACACACATCAGGGACATTTCGTTCGTTTCGTTTTTGCAGTCGTCTTGAATCTCTCACCACATAAAGATTCTGTTTGTTGGACTGACTGACAGTGACCTCCGATTGACCGTTGCACTTATTGGTTTTTATTAAGAATTTATCTTCCAACTGTTACAAGGAATCTGCGGATGTACAGAGTTGTGATTTACATCAGACCTTAACGATTCAAAAATATTGTGTGGGCTCTTTCTCTCTGCATACCACTTGTATACAAGCATGATTAAAGAGGGCAAAGAGAGGCTGCTATTGGTTTCATAATGTCAAGAAGATTGTAATATTAATTTGACTTTACGTCTGAAGGCAATTTTCTGTATTTCCTCTGAGGACACAAAGGAGACAAGAGTTGAGGCTTCGGAATGGTTCCAGGGGTTTGTTGGCCTCGTGCCATCCATTCTCACAGCATCCATTCTTTAACACAGTGCACTTTGCCAACTTTTCCTGGCCTTGCGCTGAGCAGAGTAAGATGGTACCATTGGTTACTTTACTATAAAGTATGGGTTAAAGGATTTAAAATGCAGTTATAGCATTCGTGTGAAAAGTTATATTTTTATTTTCAGAAATATCTTCATGTACTCCTAATCATCCAAATAAATCAGCCCGTAACCAAGCGGAGACCCTGGAGAATATTGTTCCATCTTTGCCGGTATATCCTAATGATCTCAAATAGGAGGAAATTTAAATGATTCTCGACTGTGTATCTGGCCTTTATTTTTGGCAGCTGCACATTTTCAGATTTGTCTCATGTTTACAGGCTGCGAATGTGATCGAATATAAAAGTCAGAATAGCTCATGGCAGGGCGGTACAGATGTCTTGAATGTTAGATTACCTGTTCAACTGAAAAAGGTGACCGTAATTCAACACGGTCACAATTTTAGTTGTGGTGAATCTTTTTTTCTGTTTTTTTGTAAGATTCCTGTCATCTGTGTGGTTTTATTTTTAGTATGTTATTATAATTTATAAAATAATAGTTTTATTCCTCTTGTCAACAAATATTGTGCAGCTACATTTTGCATAGGTTTTATGGTGAAAAACTTTATATGTGTTTATTAATTAATTAAAGTGTTGCTGAATTTACTTCCATTAGTAATGCAAATAAGTCATTTGTGACAATACAAAAAATTAAAATTAAATAATATAATACTAATAATAGTATAACACAAGAATTTAATAACTGTCTTACTTTTCCTGGTTAGATATTTGATGGTGGAACGACAGATTTATCTACAATACAACACAACATAAATCGTACTATCTGAGAACTTGTGCAAAAAAACAACTATTTCTGGCAACTCAAACATTATGACATACGGTGACAGAGTATTAATTTATCAAGTCTGTTACATGTAGACTAAAGCCTAAAACACAGAGATATGAACAGTTTTTATCATTATCAACAGTTTGTCATATTTTGCTTTTTTTTTGTATACAACACGCCTCCACCCATATAATTAAATGAGAAATATCCTTGTTTCCAGAAAGAGATTTGGGACTACTGTTGGCCCTATCTTGTAATTTAATAATGCAATTCGCCAAAATCCACCAACTTGTTAAATCATTTTTGGATTATAAAAGCAGCTTGTTATTTTAAATGTAGTTTGTGCGTTCCAGTTTTGGTTTTGGTTTCATTTTGAAAATTCATAACTTAATTTAAATTTCTACACGTACATAAAATGTACAAATTTGTATTAACCAATAAGTAGCTCCTACATATCCATACTGATGGTAAAGAAGTGATCCCCCCATGTCTGCCTTTAAAACTTTGCCCTGAAATAATGGTTAAATATACAGTTTTGACAACAAAGTTGAGCCCCAGGCATTTAAAAGATAACCATCTTAAAGAAATTAATTACCTCCCTTGTTAATCTTGATATAATTAAATTTCTCTAGAATGAATTTTTCTGCCTTTTTTCTCCCGCGCCTCTCTTCTGTGGAGGCGGGCCGATAACGCTTGGCTCTCCTAGCTAGCCTGCTGGCCAGGGACATGGGGACAGCCTAACATCCAGGGCCCCACGCTGCGTCGGCGCGCTCTGTGCAAGCCCACTTCCCTCATCCCACGCCTTCGCTACTCATAGGGATCGGCTAAGAAAACGCCTCAGTCAGTGCCTTCCCATTATTCTGTGCCTGCCTGTGTTCCTCCATCCTGGAGGAGCTTGAAAGTCTTGCCTGAAAATTATTCAGAAATAAAGTCTGAACACGTGACGGTGTCTTCGAACGATCGGAGAGTTTGAGACGCTGGCGCTGCTAATGAAGTTGTCAACATGAAGCCCCTGAAAGGTACATGGTGGAGCCCTGGAGAGTGCAGGGAGTTCGTTCCGTTATGGCTCACTTAAGAAACTCCCGTGTCTTTGTATGGCGTGCTGTGGTTATTTATAGGGCCTCCTACCACGCTGTAAGAATGAACCCCGATTGCTTTGTGCAGCCAGGCGCTGTGGCGTTTGCCAGGTAGCAGTAAGTTTCCTTGTCACTGTTTGGTTAACTTTGTTTTGCTTTGACTTTAGGTTTTATATCAGCTCCGTTGTCAGCTGTCAAGGTTTTTCGCCCGGGGAAAGAAATGAGAAAAAGCTGTAAAAGATTTCATTAGGTGCTGGCAGGGGGGGCAGAAGAAGGCCAAAGGAAGGCGGTAATTTGTATGGAGTAGGCAAAACGCTGGAGCTAGATGGCAGAAATGCTAACATAGAGAGTGATTTAAATTTTCCAGGACCTGATTCAGGACTTTTCATTGTGGAGGTGTATTATGCATCCTGTAAGTAGCAGATCTCGCCTTAAACCTCGAGACAGTACTAAATAATGTAGCGCCGTCTTTACATGTAGCATCATACCGTAGCTATTCTCCTGCAGTTTGTGTTTTTTTTGTCACAATGTAGGAATTTTGTAGAAATCACGCAGATGTATGCCTGCGTCTGAATTTTAATTATATGTGGGAAATTCATTGAAAATAAGCCATTTTGGCTGCGATTGATCCTACATATTCAGGGGAATGGCCACTGTATACATTGTTTACCTTAATAATCATCATGCTGCGTACATGCACAAATTATGGACCAATCAGGGGCGCTATCTTCATATTTTTTAAGAAATTTGAGGGGAATTAAAAATGTAACATCTTAAAAAAAACTAAGAGCTGGGGCTCCCTGATGGCTAACCTGGGTTCGATTCTGACCTGTTCCCTCTGCCGTTCTCCCTGTCCTCTCCTTTTTGTATGTCTCTTTACTGTACCTATCCTAATGCCCCCAGAAAAGTAAGGCTTACTGTAATAGATTTTTAAAATATCTTTTCTACTTGGTATAATATTTTTTTTACGAGTTAATAACAATAATAACTGAACAAAGGTATTGTTTTGTTATCTAAGTAAAACATACACAAACCACCTACCTAACAGATGATGACCAAAATGGAAAACTATAAATTTATATTTGCTTTGATGAGCGATGGGACCTGGTTAGTTATTATATTGTTGTGGTTGGTAATAAATCAAGCAGTAATTTCATCATCCCCTCACCTAAAAACTGCTGCTGTTAACTACGCCCATTATTACCCTCCTCAAGCTTTTCATTACAGGCTCCAGAAGTGCCCTTTTCCTCCGTGTCCCCCACCGAGAGAGGTCCTGCTTTGGCTGCCAATTACACTTGAACCAACCCTCGTAATCTGGACCAACCACCGTCTCCTGTACTGGACAGATATGATCCATGTAAATTCACAGCTCAATAAGACATAATGTAGGCTGTCCTTCACCGTGTGGGCCGTTGACGACCTGTTTTGTGTTAACATATTGTTGTGATACGCAATCGCATCCTCTCTTTTGTCTTTTAACATAAAAATTAAATTTTCCACGGAAGACGTCGAAAGAGAACAAACAAGGCGATCCATTAGTGAGGATGGGTTATTGGCTGACTTGCCTCCTCTTATGGCGGCCCATTAAAAGTGGTAATGTCTGCCTGCAGCACTGCCTGGGGAGGAAGAAGGAGGCCATGGAAGGCATATTTCACATGCATCAGACACTGAAATTAAATAGACCAATGTTCCCTAAAAAGACTGAAGTACATCTCTTTCTGATGTGCGTCCCGGGCAAAAATTCATTGATCTTAGAATGTCCCTTGGCAATTATAAAATATTAAATCCAAGTCGCACTTTTCGGCTCAGCTTAATTTTTTTCCCTCGCTTTTCCACTGCTTTCCATTTGACCAATTTAGAAAAAAACGCTAGGAATGGATGGCCATGAAAAAAAAAAAAAAGAAAACGCACTGATAATAAAGACTGTGCCCAATTTTAGATATCCTTTGTTATGATTCTGCATTGTTTTTGCAGAACATCCCAGATCATTAAACAGGGACGATACCCCAGCAAAGCGGCGAGCGCCTGAAACGTATCTTATTAGAGCATCAGAGCCGCGTTATCCAGGAGCGTGAATGACTGAAACACACAAGGGAGCCAGATTTGTGTGACATCTTTATTTCTGAACACAAGGTCCTCTCAGCCGCTGATGCCTGTTTCAGCACTCTGGGGATGACAAATATTTGTCAGCTGTTTTCCATTAGGTCTGTGGCCCTGGCGCTTGCCTCCGTGGCCCCTTTATGTCCCTCAGAGATTCCACAGAGGCCTACAGTTAATTGCCCAAATCATTAAATTTAACATATATCCCAATAAATATATTCAGCCAGCTGTTTGACATGGTACACAGTTCATTAAGTCCCCTTGCTTGTTTGTTGTTTCCCTAATTAAGATTTAGAATCGATCATTGAGTGTGTAATGTACAGTGTAGCTGGGTTTGCGCGGGGAGGCTCTCCACTCCACAGAAAAGGAATGGCATCCGCTTGCTAAAGCTTTACCATTTAGCACACTGACTGCAATGGGAATTAGACATCCTGTGCTAATTAGGGAGGCCAATTAACTGTGAAATTCAGGCGTTTTTGACAAATAATCTCAGCAGAATTCAGACATCACCATACACATGAATGTTAGGAATCCTGAAAGGAGAGAGAGAGAGAGAGCGAGAGAGAGAGAGAATGAAGGCTATCGGCTCTGCTGTTTGAGGTGCCTGTTTGTGCTGTTCAGACTTCATAAAGTATTGTATAATCCCAGCGGTTTCTTGTTTGTGTCAGTTAGCATCTAATCCAACCTCCTGTCTTCCACTTACCCCGAACGACTTTTATCCAGATGAAAATACACAAATGTGTCTATTTAGCGTTTGTATATATACCGCAGTATATTTAGCATACGGTTATTGGGTGAACTAAACCCATACGTGGATGTTGTGAGCCATAATTCCGTGTGAAATGTGAAAGTGCAGTCTGGGAGAAAAAGTATTTTGATAAACACATATTGCTTCTATTTTACAGCGGAGTGTCACTAAGTCTGACTCTGGTTTGTCCTCGAAGCGGTAGAACAACAATGTTGCGGTTGGCCATGGTTGGCAGCTCAAAAGCTCTGTTCACTTTTTCTCAAACAAAGATTTGGCATCGGCGTGTAACTTCGCTGTTTCTCTGTCTCTCATTCCCCTTTTGATTCATGATCACATGTATTTTTTAGATTGCATAAATTATGTATTTGTTGGACTAATGAACGCCCGCCACTGATAGAACTTTGGGAGAGTTGTGAATGGCCCAATTTGGCCCCTACCGCCCGTGTGCATCAGTGTGCTGATTACATTGTCATGGCAGTTCTGAGCAATAGATGTGGTTTGGCGTAAAAGGCGAGCCTGGCCTTTTGGAGAGATTTTATATACACATACAACAAGGTCCAGAGAGCCACAGAATGTAAACATACCTCCTGGGTTGGTCTGTGTCACTGCACACCACAGCTTTGTTATATGCGTGTGTGTGTGTGTGTGTGTGTGTGTGCGTGTGTGTGTGTGCGTGTGTGCGCTCGGGAGTGTATTGGGGCATACGTAGCCGTGCATGTGTGTGGTCTGACTTGTTGACAACTGTTAAACAGGCCCCTGCTGTCTTCATTACCTGTCCAACCTATCCTGACTTTGTTTCTGTTGTGCGTAGAGGCACATTAAACCGAGCTTGCAGTGGCAGTTCCTGTTCACGTGGCGCCTAATAGGAGCCCGCCATTACACCGCAGAACAAAATGGCTGTGGGTGTATGCTGAAGCTGTTTGGATACCAGGCAGTGCCAGAGGTGTGTTTGCCGGGCGCCGATGGGCGACTCCTGCAGCTGCCAGCCTCGGGTGCAGGAAGACGCCAACACTTCCTCTTACAAGATGTTTAATTATTATGGCAGACAAAGTTGTGGATTTAAACCGAGTCAATATGTACTGTAGATAAGCGTTTCACACACACACTCATATACACACAGCTGCCTGGAAAAGGATGCTGTTGCAGGTGATATTATGCAGCAGGTTGCCAAAATGCTCTGCAGGTAGGAATGAAGCCTCGAGGCCTGAGGAGAAGGAACCTGATGGGAGAATGGGAGGCATAGGAAAAGTGAAATGAGAAGAACCGTGAGTGAGTACAAATTTAATAACGCCACCTCCCATTTTCAACCCCCCCAACCTCTTCAGACTTTTTAATTTACTGACTGTGTATTATTTGATTTTAATCTTGGCCGTGTAAGTGTGCACCGTAGAATCTGTATCCTTCCCTTCCCTTCAATTCCGTACTTGTGGAATTGTGAACAGGAGCACCGGTAGAAATAGGAAATATGGATACAAATATATTGAATTTATTTATATTCAACTGAATTAACCTCGGATGAAAAACAATGAGGCCGAGGGCCGGAAAGGCTCGCAGGACCCCTGGTTCTCACTCAAGTCTTGGCTCCTCTTTCTGGGCCATCTATATAAAACATGAAGCTCTACTCTTTCCCCAGAAGAGCCTTGATTTTAATCAGACATGCTCTTCACATAACCCTTTTCCTGCCTCTCGTACTTAGCAGGCGTCACATCAGGTGCAGCGAGACCGGCGACGGCGGCGCTGGAACGGAGTGTGTGATGGCTAAATGATGTCAAAAATGGGCCCATTTATGTCAATTTGAGATCAAGCACCAATTCGGTGTGTGAACCTCTGTCGTAAATGTGCTTTCTAATCTCCCGGATCTGCATATGGAGCCCCTTGGTGCGTTTCTTTTCTTGTAAGTGAAATGTGTCACAGCTCGTGTGAGGATTTACGGCGAGATTGACAGCTCGGCAAGCGACGTCTGCAGAGCGCTGGGATCCACGGCGCCTTTTTGGTCTCTTATGTCATTCTCAAGTCAGTCTCTCTTAACGTCGAACGCCGTATTATCCAACGCAACGACGTTCTGCCGTCCCACTGTTTTTGTCTAATTAGACCAGTTTGCCGATGAGTTCCCCTCAGTGTGGTCATTTATTTCCGATACCACAATAAACCGATAAGCTTCTTTTTTTTTTTTTTTTGTTGAAGTACTTGTTCCTGTTTAGAGGGTTTCTCAAAGACATCAAAGGGTTGGACCGCAAGCCTCATTTGGCAACTTCTCCCAGATATCCATCGCCTCCAAAACACCCCAGTTCCTTGGTTATTAACTCAGTCACCACCCTCCCATTCAACGTGAATTAAAAATTAAAAACGGGCAGAAATGACAGCGCCACACCATTGAAAGGAAAGTGTGCAAAACCAACAAGGGCTCATTAGTGAGTAGTTCTGAAGACAAGCATTCTGACTTGAGACTCATTACACTTCTCCTATTTTAACTCTAATTGGGTTCATTTTCTATATGAAACGCCTTGAATATTTAATGTTGGAAAAGTTCTGCTTCTGATACTTTACGAAGCCAAAGAAAGTCGGCCGGTGTTAATTGTCCTGGTTAGCAGGCGAGCTGTGAACGGGGGGTTTTTCTGTTACTTTCACTCTTTGCATTACAAACACCAGAGAACGGAAACTTTGAAGACATTGTTTGGTAGATTTACTGGCTGGTGTCAAGACTGTCAGACAAATAAAGCTGCCTTTTAATTCACGACGGGATTATCCTGACTGAAATTCACATTCAAGTCAACTTAACCCGAAAAAAAAAAAAAAAAAAAAAAAAAGCGTTTTAACCTACAATCATCAACTTAAGCTACAAAGACATAGCTCATAAAGCCTTTGTAGTATTACAGAAGTTATTCAACTCACCAGGCTTAGAGCATTTTAATTAAACAGATTAAAAAACACTGTTACGGTTTCTTCCTCTGTTGCCTTCACGCAATCTTTTGTTTCTCTCACATTGAAAAGAGAGAGAGAGAGAGAGAGAGAGGGAGAGTGGGGGAGTAAAAAAGCCAAGATTGTGTTTCCAGGCAGGAAAGTTTGAAGTTCTTTGTTTGGAAGGAAGGTTCCGGGTGCCGCACACTGTTTAGCTTGGTGACCCTGTGACTGTCTTCTGAGGAATTGTACGAGCAGCCCTGCAGAATAGTGCTCCAGGGTCAGCTTTCATCTTAGCAGTAACCTGTGGACTTTGAAACTCACGGCGATGGAATTGCAGCTTTGACAGTACACTACTAATTAGAAAATTCCTGACCTCAAGCAAGATGTTTTAATTATGTGTTGTGTCAACGAGTTTGCAGATTTAATCCACCGTTGATACACACTCAAGTGTGCAAACTGTGTCGCACATCGTAGTAGATCAAGTGGAATGGCGAGGAGGCTTTTTACTGCGTCTTTCTCTGCCCCATATAACCTTATGCCTCTCCCGCACCATGTTTGTTAAGAGCCATCACATGCTTAAGTAGCCAAATTAGACGTGGAGTTAATGTGTTAGCTCATGAAAAAAGCTGCTGTGATTTGCCTGGGATCGTAGGAGGCTGGAACAATATGACAGCATTGTACTGGGTGTGAGCTCTCTGTTGCAGTGAGTCAGTGTGAGGGAAGGCAGGAAGGGGTTAAACAGAAATTGAGCGGGGATGCTGGGGGCAGCAGTGCTGCAGAACATAGCAGTGTTCGTGCGAAGGCAAGTCATTTCCCGAAACACTGCAGACACATGGCCTGCGGCGCTCTAAAACCTTTGGAGACCAAAATGGCTTGCAGGAGTTAGAAGTAATAAGGTGTTTTTTTGCCTTCTTTCTCCTTGACTGAAATTCTGCACGGTTGCTATGCATTGCCATGGAGCTGTGTAGCTGTTTTTATGGTTTATGTGGGTATTAAGATGCTCTGCAACTGGCCATTTTTGAGATTTGTTGTTCTTTAGTTGTGAAGCAAATGGAAGTTGTTTGTTTTGAAAGTAATTCCCTCATTTTTTTGCCATGATCAGAATGCGGGACCTGACTCTAATCCCTCTGTGTTTTCCCCTCACTTTTTCAGCGTTTCGCTCTGTTGTTCTCTACATGATAAATTAAAAAAAGATTTTATAGGACAAGAAGAACCAGATATATCAAATGTATTTCAGTGGGCTCCTTTCTTTAAATAACAGCAGCATTTTCTCTAAGCTCTTCCACCGAAAAGAAACCTGTGATATGAACAAAGGCCATCTGTGTCGGTGTATGAACATAAAGCCGTGGTATTAGTCCATCCTGACCCCGCTGATTATCGCTGGACTGAACCAAAACCCTTTTCATCCTCTCCCCTGGTTTTGTTAATCTTGGCTGCCTTGTCTGCTTCAAAGAGGGGCTCCGGCATATAATCTGGGCATGTACATCTGTGAATTATTATTCTAATTCTTTATACGTTTATTAGAGCTGAATAAACTCCACATCAAATACATCACTTGGGCAATGTCAGAAAGCCCGGGGCAAATCAGCCGACATCTGTTAACTCTTTCAAAATGGCCTCATCCAGCATGTCTGTGGGCGTAGAGGAGCGAGAAAAAGGAGAGGCAAGAGAGGGAGAGAGTGAGTATCTGTTGCTGATTAATGGCGGCCGTAGGAGAGGCGTTTCAGGCCGTGCGTTGAGAAGAAGCGAGGCTGCACTCCCACGGCTGGGCTCCGCACTGTAAACACCGCGAAGGGACGAGGCGGCGTTCCCCGACTGAAATGCGGCGTGGAGGACAACATGTGGGAAAGCTTTGCATACTGGCACATAGTCAGTCAACCAGGCAGCCAGTCAGATCTTCAGTTAGCAAATGAGTCAAACAGGCAGCGCGGCAGCCAGTCAGGCATCAGTCGGTCTGCGAAACGGCCAATCAGTCCTTTAGTCCAATCGGTACATCAGAGCGTTCGTCACTCTCTACGTGGGCGTATCGGTCAGCTGGTCCTGATGGGAAGGATTTCTTCAGAGGAGCCATTATCGGACATTTGACTGATTTTACGAAAAGTAGCCCAAATTTCGAATGCTAGTACACCCACGAAATGACGTCGTAGGCCTGTACGGTGGCTGTAAGAGGCTGGGGTCGTGTAGGTCTCGCCGATTTACGTCAAGATTAAATCTTGGATTATACGCTGATTAAGGCAGTGAATCTCTTTTTTTTTTGAAACATCAAGTAAACAACATATTCCATAAATCCAGATAAATTAATTAGGTCAAATTTACAGATTGTGGCATTCTAAATCGATCTATGGAGCCACATAAAGGTTATAATAAGAGTAAGTCGTAGTTTAATATTCTCCTCATACGCTCACCGCTTTTCACCTGTCTTCCTCCATGAAGTTCCCTGACTGACCAGTAGGAGGCACTGGTGCAGAGATTTGCTCTCCCTGGCCTCCCATGTGCAAACAGGACCAATTACATGGACAGGATGAGCGTGTTATCTCTGTCACACCCATGAACACCATGGATTCTGACATCTGTGGCCCTTTTGTCATTGAAGTCCAAGTTCTCAAACGGCCATAAGGAGATTTGTGGTTTGCGAAGCTTCTGTTCGTGTTCGTGTAAAGGGGTCATCGTCGAAATGTGTTTTCAGGAACATTAGCTAAACATGGCACCCGTCGGCAAGTAAACAACACGATTTTTACACCCATGTTTTTGGATAACAAAGGATGAAATCTGTCATCACACACTGCTCCTCAACCACAGCTTCCACTGAACCGTTCCTTCTTTTACCTCTGAGCCTGCTAAATCAGTGTCGCATTTTAAACACAAAAGTCACATCTGGTTAGCCAATGTGACCAGCGTTCTAGATTCACCCTTTTTTCATTTTTTCATTTTTTCATTTTTTTTTTGGCTTCTATGCTTACCTCGTCAACTGTCGGTCTCCGTTGTGCTATATATGTTATCCTAGCCCGAAGCTAAGACGTCTGCGATTACGCTGATTTTTCAGCATCAAAGTACGACAACAATACAATCATGTTGCATCATGAAGAGCATATCTGTTCCTAACCAAGGAAGGGAGTAGTCTTAATCCGCCAACACGAATGCTGAATTTTCCCTCCTGTTGCAGAGTACAAGCTAACTCAATATGTTACCCAGCGTGTGTGTGTGTGTGTGTGTGCGCTTACAAATGTGGTCACATACATACATGCATGTATGTGTTCTCTCTCCATGCAGCTCCTCTCTGCAGCGTTAGTTGAGAGCTGCGTAGTGCTGAGACAGCAGGTTGGCCTGTGCAGGGCCAAGCAGCTCTGTGTGCCTGGCAAAGTGGGCCATTAACCCACCGCCCTGAGGTGTGACCTCGGCCAAATCCAATATTGGCTCCAGCATCAAGGCACAGGTGCCACTCAGGGTTCAAAGCCACGGATCAGCAAGATTCCCATCCACCGTTGCCGCCCCACTCCTGTTACCCCTCACATACAATAAAGGAGTGAATGTGGACTCCTCAACACGCCGACACCTGCCAGCACACACACAGGAAAAGACAGGAGAACTTACATTACTGATTAGCGTGGACAACTTACAGCTCCCACATAAGAAGGACACGTGGATCTCAGCAACATATTTAATGATATCAAGGTTCAAATTGTGACCAAAGTCTTTTAAGAGACTAGTCTAGATGTCTTGATGTGATGAGTAGATACTTATTCCAAGTGGTAGTTGTTGCCGTCACCGTTAAGTGGCTACAGTGAACCCGTCTGAACCAGCGGTCATCCTTTGCCAAGAGCTGATTTCAATGTTCTGCTCTGAGCCCTTCCGCAAATGATGGCGGTCCTGATCTGCCAGAAAAAGACCTCAGTGTTTCCTCTATTTAACGTAATAAAAAACAAATCAGAGAGTGAACAGAAGTTCTCCACTGACCTCCACTTTCATTCTAAAGGAGTTCCACAAGGATCCATACTGGATCCACTACTTCTGTCCTTTATAATTAATATTTTTGGGGGATCGATTTTCCTAAATCCCGTCAGTTTCTGCATTGTGATGTATATGTGTGATTTACATTTCGTGCCTGACGTGTCTATCAGAAGAAGATGGATTTGTTTTGTTGGATTTAATATTCTCATTGTGTGCTTTAATAACACACATGATGTTTATGGGGACCCACAGTGGGTGAAAGAGTGTGAAATAATGGTCCTGTCCTCTCTCTTTCTCTACTTGTGTGTGTTTTTTCTCTCTGTCCCTTGCCCCAAACAAGTCAAATGTCTGAAGCGATGTATTGAAGTATCCCTGCTCGTTCTGTACGATGGATATGTCGTATGACATCATGCCTCCCAGCAGCCATCACAGATAAAATGACAGATGCTGTTTTTTGCCTCATGGATCTTTCTTAGTAAGGCTGATTTTGAGACCTTCATCTTCGCTCCCTCTCTTTTTCTGTTTCCTCTCTCTCGTCTTGTTTTTTTTTTTTCTCCTCTCACTTTTACTATTCTTCCACTGTGACCTTACAAAGCCTGCCATTTTGTTTTTCTTTTAATTTCAGACACAATTACTGGGTAATTGCTGGCGACAGGGAAAGCGTGGTCGTTGATGTCTCGCTCTCCTTTTTAACTGACGTTCAGCCATCTGCTTTGTTTAGTGTTGGTGTTTACCCCTCCCACCCCACTACCTCCTCTGCAACATGATTTCCTGCGCGTACTGGCGAGAGACCTAAGTCGCCATAGAAACCGACAACAACATACCCGTGTTTGGGTTGCTGGCATCTTTCTATAAAGACAAAGGGAAGACAAGAAGCTGTTTTCAGAGAATACAAGCTCGGCTCCCTGGAAGAGGGCTGACCTTTCTCCCCATGTCTGGATCACTTAACCAGGCTGCCCCTGAAGGGAGTCGGGGCATTCTGGGACGTACAGCACGCTACCTGGGCAGCGATGTCCGGCTCTACCTGCCGTCTCCTTACTTATTCCACCTGTCACCCACTCTTTCCCACCATTTCTCTAACACCCCGTGGCCGTTCATTCATTCAGGTGGATGGATGACTGATTGGTCAGCTCTGCGGCCCCCCCCGTGCTGGGTTTGCTTGTGAGTAGTGACCTTTCACATGTGGTCAGCTGCGATTGACCTGATTAGGCCCCGCTTGGGACAGGATCCCAACCCGAGGCCCTCCCGGGCTGTTATCTTTGCTGAGCAGACAGCAGATGCGGTCTGAGTAGGCCGGTGCGAACGGTGGCCTGGTTAGCCTCACTCATCGAGCGTCCCGGGGTCAGAGAGTGTACAGAGGGAAACGTGAAACAAGGCACCGTCGTACAGCGTGCACAAAGACAAGCGTACGAGGGGGGACCGACCGCTGGAGGGACTTTGGTTTGGCTCTCGTAAATTCATACCCGTCATATGTTTGCAATTAGTGCTTGTCTGTACTGTGTGTTTACAGAGCGGTGCAATCAATGTAATTGTGAGAGGGTGTTCCTGACTGAGATGTCTGTCTTACTTCTCGCTGCCTCGGTTCAAGTGGGCACCCGCTGGATTTGTTTCCCAGTGTTTCTCATTTCCAAATGTAAATGCATCTCTTGATTTGTATCAGCCTCTGTATACACACTGGGGTTTTTTTTTTTATTGTTCTCATTTTTCCTGGATCGAATACAAACGGCGCGAGCTGCGTTTCGGCGTGGAACGTCAGCTCGGATCTGTGTCAGCGGCGCTGTTTGTTTAGAGGGAAAATCTGTTCATATTCACGCTGATGTAAAGAGCCATAAAACACACTTAAAGACGTGGTAAACGACGGTTTCCCTTCATCCCGCTTGAGCTCGTCTGCTGTGATGAAAGTCTTCAAAAACCAAACTGCACCTGAAGATCTGGACATGATTTGGAAAATAACAATTTTCTTGCTTTTGGGGACAGTCGCACAAAGAGTAAAAATGTCTATCATCTCAACTTTTGCGCCCCTCCCTTTGTCTTGCAGGTTTCAGGCAGCACTGTGGGCTCCCCGGCCAGCTCCTCCGCCCCGTCCACCTCATCGCGCCAGTACACTCGGCAACGCATCACTCGCGTCAACCTCAGGGACTTGATTTTCTACATGGAGCAGGAGAGAGAGACCGCCCACTCGCTCCTCCTTTACCGTGCCCTGCTCAAGTAGCCTCTGCTCCGCTCAGTGCCCACCTCAGCCTCCTCCTCCTCCTCCTCCTCCTCCTCCTCCTTCCCAGCCACGTGCCTTCAGATCAGGTCCAATGTTTCAGCTCTGTGTCTCCATATGTACTGTAGTGACGTAAAACCAGAGAGAGAGCGAGCGATACGGAGAGAAAATTCACAAAAATAAAAGTATTGGTCCGTGTCATCTTTGTCGAGCTCCATGGTGCCCACGCGTACTTCGGCAATTCGGTTTCGACGTCATATCAGATACTTCGTGTTGTACTGGAATTCTTTCAACAAAGGAATTATGTGGTTTCTGTGTCAGCGGACCTGACCCAGTACTCGTTTCATATCTGATGGGTAGCTACGTATTCGATGTCCAGATTATTTTCGCCATTCTTTCCACGCCTCGATAAAGCCTACAATGTTCTCCAAAAGCTATTTGTTGGACACGGTTCAATGAATGTAGTTTAGCTGAGACTTTACAGATTTCTATACATTATTTTGAAACATTGAGATTCCAAATAACAGCATCACTTTCAATTTCCTTACTGTACGTGTAAATAGTTCTTTTGGAATTATTTTACAGCATGTATATTTTTATCACATGTAAGCTTTGTAAGAAAAAGAATAACCCATGTGTCAATATTATAAAAGCTGGTGTTTTGTAGAAGCGACGCGCTCTGATCGGGTCAAAATTGGAACGTTTATTAAGAGTGTTTCCCGAACGCCAAGGCAGATTTCCCCCGACACTCCTAAAAAGGTTATTAAACATAACCGCAGATTAAGATGGTCGCCCTCGACCGAAACCCATAAAACAGTCCGAACGTGAGCATTGTTTTTTATCGGTGGATCTTCGTGTGTCTTTGTATTGTTGTGCCCACCGAGGAGGGTCTCGCTGATGGCTGCGTTTTGAAATTGTGGCGGAGTAAAAGCAGACATTCCTTTATCTTTCCACTCCCTGTGGTATATTTTAATGTTAATGTCCAACAATTCAAATTCAAGTATTCTTCATTTTACCGGTGGGCCCCCTGGAAAAGCGTCTTATCCCACGAGGATTTTAAACTTTATTTTACAAACGACTGAATGAAAAAGGTAGACCGCCGGTTTACCGCACAGCACTTATATTTATATTTTGACCCAAAAGAGAGTATTCAACGCTACAGCTGTTCGTAAATATGGAAGGAGCTCTGATTCTGGCCTGACATTGATTTTCATGTTTCCGTGTCTGTCTTTGTATTAATCTGTGAACAGATGTATCTGACAAAAAATGTCTCTTTTTTTTTTTTTTTTTTTTCTTTCTTTTTTTTCACGTCCTGTCGCATTGACACATTTCAGTTTTTTAACTAGTCATTATTGTAATAACGGTCATTGTATTTTGTTTTATTATTCTTCCTATTTAACTGAATATCCTGGCCTCTATGCAGCTTTTCACGTCACACTAAACTTTTATTTAATGATGGGTGACATTTGAAACAATTGTTGTGCATTTTAAATTTGGACAGCACTTTTTAAATATCTATTTTACCTGACAACTTCAAGCTGTCACTGTATTATAGCAAGGACGGCAGTGACACTTTTAAGTCGTAAACAGTATTGCCGATTGCTGTCAAAAGACACTTTTTTTTAATTTTGATTAATATATTTCCTTCCTCGATTGGCTCTTACGTTTAACACGTTTTGTTTTGTTTTGTATTGTTACGCAATTTATCGCAAATTAACATGTTACAAAAGCACAACAATATCTATTATTGTGATCTCAAATTATTTTATTAATGATTTATATGGTTTCTGGTAGCTTCACAAGAGGAAATTTCTACGACTACAGCTTTTTAGCCAAAATATTAGGACAATATTCTGAGAATGATATTGACAGATGGGGGAAATAACATTTCATTGTAATGATGATTTGTAAATATTGTTTACAAGCCTATGTGTTTATTAGAACTACGTTATTTTTGGTAAACTCTTGTACATATCTTGAAAATTTCCTGTTTGTGTGAAAAAAAACAATACTTATGTATTTGTACCTATTTTGTAAAGGAATAAATAAGCTGTTTACAAGACTGAGCCGACGCCGACTTCATCCATAATTATTTTCTTTCTTTCCAACAGGACACACATTTACATTTGTATAAGAATAATTAATGTGGAAATTTTAGCGTAATGGGAGTTTTGTAAATGATATTCGCTCGGCGGTATATTTGTCTCTATTCAATCCTTACATTTTTAATGAATAAAATTGTCGCATTTTGCAAGACATCTCTACCAAAATCCCCTCCTAATGAAGCTGCTTCATTTCCATTTTCTAACTGTGCACATTCTGAACTACAAACCGAGTTAAACACGGCTGTTCATCTATGAAAAGTCCCCTTAGGTTTCTGCTGCTAATTAAGCAGAAGCATTTCTGAAAAGACCAAACCGTTTAACTTGGTGCAAAATATTGGGCTTTGGGAGCATATTGGTTTTTTCAAGCTCCCAGTCTTTCCCTCAGTCCCTCTGGAGCTTCCGAGTGCTGATCTGGATTCAGCCCTGAAGACGACCTTCACAATTTGAACGAACGGTGAGCCGCCGATCCATTCGCTGCTGAGACTTCGCTGCTTTAATCTGCTGAATTACAGGCCGCTCAGAGGTCATCTGAGGTCTCCTCGCCAGATTCAGGCGTACGTTTTAGCCGCAAAAACTGAAACTCCGGCGAGAATCCGATGTTATTCATCACGAATATTACAAGCGAGAGTCCAGACTGCCAGAGCCACCGTAAAACTCACAGAGTTCTTTTGAAGCCACTGGTAAAAGTGGAGAAAAACAAGAGAGACGTTTTTTTTGGCTGCCACAGTTTAAACATTTAAATCTGTTTCCACAAGAATGATAATCCTTAAAGTTACTGTGTTTATTATGCACCCTTCATTTATTTATTCACGCTTTAATATGCCATCGAGTCGTACGTAATAATTACCTCATTAATTTCATCACATAATGAAAGAATATTTTAAAGTCATAGATTACAGTTAAAGTTTTATTCAGGGGAATTTTGAAAGCTTTGCCACAAGTTAATGGGCAAAATAAACGTTCTAAAATCTAGTCTCTCTTGTTTGCCTGTACTAAAACCATATTAATGAACAATAATAATAAAAATATGTGGATACCAACTGAACATCGGAGCAAAGACACGTACACCCTCGTATACAATACATCCTTTTATTATCGCAAATATGCAAGAAAAGTCAAATGGAGACACTGTAAATGAACACATGCCCTTTAATACCACAGTCTAATTGTTTTAAAACACTTTAAATAATATACATTTGCACCTTATTATACCCTTTGAAATGTTTTATCCATATGTACACAATGTAACGCTCTGAATTCTTTTCATTCTTTTAGCGAAGAGGACTAAGAGGTCTCTTAATAACGTGAGGGTTAAGTCAAACCCAGAGTCCTGATCATTCAATATACAATAACTGTACAACTGACCCGCCTCACAGGTGGTTCGAATGCCACGTAAACTGGCCGACCACGGTCCAGTACTTCATCGGAAAGGCTGGGATGCGTGAACATGTGCATGAGATCTCAGTCTTATCAGGTGTGTAATGGTGCTGTGCTGAGTGGTGCGGTTGAGGGGGAGGGGGCGGGGCGTCCCACGTGCGGTTATTGCTGCTGAGGCAGAAAAACCTGGTCCTGCAATTTGGGTTTTATCTCCTTTTTTCTCGCTTGGTTTCGGAGGAGTTGCAATTCGGAGTTTGCCGATCTTGAAAGCTGTTAAAAACCCATTCTTCCTTTAAAAAATACCACATGGGTGCTCCCTGAAAAAGTTGTGTGTGCGGGTGCGTTGCGTTTCTGTGAGCAGTGACCCCGATAACTCGTATCAAACGGATCTAGGATTCGTTCGCCCGGCCGTATGTTCGGAGCCGGGCTGCTGGCTGCTGGCTGCTGAGTTTTGACTCATCAGTTTGTTTGGTTTGGTGCTGCCAGCCACCAGTAAGGAGACTTCTCTGGAAACCAGGGCACGGCCGTGACACAGCAGCGGGGGGTACAACCTCCGTTTCTCCTGGTACCACTGAGCTGGGAGCCTTTAGGAGGGTAGACGGGGAGGGAGGGAGAGGAGCCGTGGAGCCCAACGTCCCTCTGCACATGAAAGGCCTGGTTGACCATTCCCTTTGAGGCGACTGGATGCAAAGGCACGGGCCACTAGTAGGTCAGAACAAAGACGGGCTTGACTGTGAGAGTGTGAGAGACCCCCGGGGTGGACTGTACTGGACTGGGAGCTACGCTGACACTGAACTCATCTTTACCCACTCTTTGTTTAATCAGCAGCCATCCAGAGAGGGCAATCTTAGGACAACACGGTCAAAAAGAACCACTGCTCACTTTAAATTAAATAGATTTCAACAACTTTACCAAAAAAAAAAAGGACCCAAGTTTAACTCAAGTTTAACAACTGCCAGCACCCACAAAAATCAGAATGGGCCTCTTTTTTTGGGGTTTTTGTTTGTTTTTTTTCATCAGACTTCTGGAATGGAAGAAACAGCATCTGTAAGTTACACACAAATATGAAGCATGAAAACATAGCCTTTCTTGTCTGGCTCTTTGATCCAGAAATGTTGAGAATAAGAGCAAAAGAATGAGAGCAGGATAGAGTAAATACTCCCACTCGGCTCTTTGTAAAGCTGGGAGTTTGGCTTACGTTGGGCTCTGCCACACAAACATGTGACAAACTACTGAAAGACTTTTTTTGGCTTAGAAGTGACAATATTGAAAGAGTCTTGGTCCCAAACTTTTTTTTTTTATGTGAAGGTACTGTGAGATCTTCTCAACAGTTCCATCAAGGCTGGGGACGGGGAGGGGGAGGGGCATGAAAAGAGTTGAGACCCCTTCATGAAGTTTGTAAAGTATTTAGTCGGTGTGTGTCATGTCAAGCGATGCTTTGTTTCTTCTTTAGCTACAAACTGCAACACGTGGCACTGTCACCGTCTATGTACAATCAACAAAGGAGGCACCTTTTCTACTTCTGGAGCGATGTTAAGCAATCGGGAACTTTTGCCTCTGTGAAAATTCTGAACGTCCTGGGCTCCTCCCTAAAATATGAAAACTGGCACAGGTGGATTTGGCATCGTCGACTGGGTTCAAACAGGAGTCGTGAGGAAGCGAGGCGGGGCCACTCTAGGAAAAAGTTTAAGTGCAAAGAAACTTTGTTAAGCATTTAGAGTACGTCTCTCGTCGATCGCTGAGACACACTGGTAAACGTCAGCGTTCCTCGTTGCTTCTCGAGTCACGAACATTCGAACTCGACAAAATGTGCAATTTCAATCTGGGTTTTCTCATCGCAAATTTACAAACTGCTGCTAAATAAACATAAGTTTTTAGTGCTCGTGGGAGAGAATCCGATTATAAATCCGAGATATGTTTTGGAGCTAATAAGTAGGAAATTCCAGAGCTCTTTTCTTTTTCTTTTTTTTTATGTGTGCTACACATTCGACTATAAACAATGGAGAAATATCCAGGTTCTCCTCCATCCGCATTTGAACAATGGGACTTTTTCTGGCTCTCAATGCGTTGCCAGCCAGATCGCTTTAGCCACATAGCCTGCAGACATCCGAGTTCTACAGCTACTGCCAAGAAATGCTTGCTCACAAGCACCCAAAGCCTAATGAATACAACGTTCATACATCCTTCATATTGGAGACAGGGAAAGAAAAGAGACATTAAAAATAATCCTATTAATAACAATTGTTTGCACCGTGACATGTTAAGAAGCGCAAATAGAGCAAGTAGAACATATGTTAAAAACAACAATGAAAAAACTATAATAAACAATCCGCTTGGCAAACGCTGCTGATTCGTGTAGGGCCCTGAAGGACTTGAACGGTTGTAGAGTCTTCTCCAGAGCGTCCCTTCAGCCAACGTCCGTGTCCCACCGTAGGTAAGACCTCCGTGAGCAAGGCCTGGACCCCAGACACGGGCCTCATACGGGCACAGAACCGAGCTGTGCCAACATAGGGTGGGTGGATTGTATGTGAGTGTGTGTGTGTGTGTGTGTGTGTGTGTGTGGGTGTGTGTGTTAGTGGATTGGATCAGGATCAGGGGCAGGGAGGGTGTCGCTCCAAAAGGGTACGGAGATTTGTTTTAGGGTAAAATGAACTGAACACAGAACGCTAAAATGGTTAAAGTGAGCTGCTGAGTCCATCTATGGTGGTGCGCTTAGGATTGTTATCAGAGTCCCAAATTCTTTGGGCGTTACTTAACTTTTTTTTGTTTGGTACTACATTCCCCTCAGAGTTCTGCAGGCTGCTTCAGCTGCTGCTAATACTTGGTGTGTTTCACGCTATAGCCTTGAGTTGTTGGGGTAGCGGTCCTCTTAGGGTGTAGAGCGGGCTGTGGTAGGCGGGGCG
>OMNV01010444.1:19759-48859 GCA_900303265.1 Brotula barbata | reverse complement strand
TTTTTCACACTGTGGCGTCAGGTAGATTAAAAAAAAAAAGATAATCCAATCTGCTCACTCATTGGATTTTGCATTCATTTTGATTCACTGGTGGTGGTCAGCTAATCATTTAATCCTGTTAAAAACCAGAAGTGTTTGTGCGTTTGTGTGTGTGTGTGTGTATGTGTGTGTGTGTCTGGCTGGTTTTTTTTTTTTTTGCCTGTTTTTTTTCTGTAAAAGCAATTTGCCCCATGCTCGGGCTAGGCAATGAGCAGATGCTACCATTGTAAATGATGATGCGAGGGGCCATAATAAAGAGTTGATAAACACAGAATTACCGCTGGGCTGTGGGCACACAGAGAGAGAGAGAGAGAGAGGGAGGGGAGTCGGAAGGAAGAGAGAGTGAATGAGACGGAAGGGGAAAGATAGAGAGAGTCAGAGGCTAGAATGGTGTTTATATACATGGACAATTCAAACTGAGGTGATGCAAGTAACTCGTTTTCTGCTTGATGCATGTAAACAACATGGCTGGGTTGGAATAAAATGAGAAAATACACCAGGTGGCTGCATCTCTGTGACTCTCGTTTCTCCTTCATTTTTGTCAGCCTACCTTTTTACATTTTTTATTATTAATTTTTATTTTGTTTTGCACTAATAAATTACTCATTTTGGGAAAATATTTTGTGTCACGGTGATTAAAAAAAAAATGCAGGATTTTGTCAGTGAATTGGTTTCCTTCTTCTTTTTATTTAAATGTTAACACAGGAACAAAAAATCTCTGTAGTTTGTGTTGACACATGCAGCATGCTTGTTGATGTGGAACAAGTTCTGCAAAAATCAATATCCTTCCATGAGGCTGAAATATTGGTTTGCTGATATATGAGGGAATATCGGACTCTAATATGATAGTTATGATGCAGTTTGTTTGATTAGCCCATATACACTGTATTTATTACACAGAATGTTAGTACTGCAATGGTTGTTAATAGGAAGCCATTAAATTGATCTGACTGTAAGGTGGCATTTCCAATGGATTCCACATAACTTTGCATGGAGATGTTTTATTAGTTTCATGATCATTGTTATTATCCAGTTTTGCTGTGGAAAAACATGTCAGGTGCAACATATTGATACAGAATTTTGGTTGGTAACAGCTTCAGCTCAAAACTATTGGTGGCCAATCTATTGGCCTTTAAAATCAAGGCTTG
Organism: Brotula barbata; assembly: GCA_900303265.1. Lineage (NCBI taxonomy): Eukaryota > Metazoa > Chordata > Actinopteri > Ophidiiformes > Ophidiidae > Brotula > Brotula barbata. The sequence continues at coordinate 47,672 of OMNV01010444.1, read as the reverse complement.
CTTTTGTTATTGTCTCTTGCATTTTGTGCTTGGCTAGAGGACTGTTTTAATGCCACTGTGCACCTTGTGCCTTGTAAATGCTGTGACCCCTTACTCAAAGGGGTGAGTGTGGGTGTGTTTGTGGTAAAACGTGTGTAAGAAAGAGAAACGTCCCCAGGATGTTAGTCAAAGGGTGCAAAGTGGGCCCTTTGAAGAGCCTGTGTTCATCATGCAGTGAGTTTTTCTTGCCCCCCCTCCAACACATCTCACCCTGTGTTTGATGTTTGGTGGACATTTTGTTCAACACATACACACACTTAAGGACACACAAACAGTAGTACATTTGCAGAGGAAAAACACACATTTTCGATAAGCTCCTTTGAGAGGAGTAACAGAAACAGAGAAGTATGGGGGGACGAGCGGGAGCAAAAAGGAGGAAGAGAGAATGAAAGATGAGGAGGGAAACCAACTGCAAGGCAGAGCAAGAGGGAGAAAGAGAGAGAGTGTGTTGGTGGTGGTGGTGGGGGGGTCGCCTCCCTTCGGCAGCAGTGTTGGTGTCTCTTTCATGTCCTCCATGCTTGGATCTGAGGCTCTGTCTCCCAGCTGGGCCTGGTGTGCATGTGTGCTGCTAAGTGCTGGCTAATTTTCCCTCGGATCTCCCGGCCATAGCCTCTGATTCCCCCACACCCCCCCCACCTCCATCCACCACATCCCTGTCTGTGTGAAGGGGGTCTGGCAGGGGGAGCAGGGTGTGGAGATGGCCAGTCAGAAACAGATGACTGCACTGTGTTATGTTAATAGGACCTCGCTCAACTCACTCTGGACCATCTGGAGGAAGAATTGAGGTGTCATAGCTGATGCTTACATTATGTCAGGGATTTTCTTCACTTTCAGTAAAAGAAATGAATCACAATATGTAGGAGAACTCTTGTTGAGGTGTTCGAGAGTAGTAGATTGGCGCCTTTCTATGATTTGTTTCTTCTGGTTTTTGTTGTGGTACGTTTTTGTGGTTCACACAAAAATGTGTTAATCCCTTCCAGTTACTTCCCTCTTCTTTTTGTGTGCATGTAAGGGGAGAGGGACAGTAATTGCTGTTTAGATTATGCGTATTAACTCAACACATTCCCACACATAGCAACTTCTAAAGAGGCAGTTTATAGATAGAGAAATGCCTTTGATTGCCAAGTCCATGGCTTGCAACTTGGATGAATATCAGGGATGACAACAGTACAGCTGAGCTCAAAGGGAATGATGAAGCTAATAGTAAATATGAACAATGCCTGAAATAAAGCAATGGTGTCTTGTATTATCTGTGTGTGCTGGCTTTATAAACCTTAACTTAATGACAAAAACAGTGTTCAGAATTCCCATAACTGGAAAGGTCTTGTATAGAGAACTGCCTGTACGTGAAAAAAAAAGAAAAATTAGTTTCTTACGAAAAAAAAAAAAAAATCCACTATGCTGTCATGCTATAATACGCTATCATTGTTATAGTTCTTAAAAAGGAACCATTTCTTACCTCTGAAAAGTACTCTGCTTGCTGTGCAACCTCACATACAGGGTAGGAGTGTGTGGCCATTTGGGAGGCAGAAGGACACAGAACCCAGTCAGCATTTTTCCCTGTGTATGTTGTTTATGCATGCATGTGTACTTTATCTGCATGTATGTATGCAGGGCACTTGCAAATGATCTCCACTCATACATTTTCCCGTCCCTATACTGTAGATGCCCCTATGTCTTTCTCTATTGACAGATGCACATTAGTAAGTTGCACTGAGTTGTCCCAGATTGCTTTAAATATTCTCTGCCCATCTAACAGGAATGATGCACACGGCTGGGAAGATGACAAGGAGTGGGAGGAATGACAGGAGTGGCAGGTTGATTAAAAAAGTAGTAGTAGTATGTTGATTTGTATGGTATTATGTTGCATGTGGAGACACACAGACACACGCACACACACACTCACACAAAATGTTCATTAGAAAGGTGGCCAGCTGTCTGTGATTTTTTTGTCAGCCTCTCCAGTTGTAGCCAATCACCAAGCCCCGTTTAATGCAATTAAGAAAGACATCAATACTGTGATGTGATTGGTCGAGAAAACAGCAAGAGTGCACCGCTAAAGCATTCAACCTATAGAGACAGTAATTAGCACACACTGGTCATTAGTACACACAAACACACAGTTATATTTGTACAAGCAGGCACCCACACAAGGCCATTACATAGTCACACACACACAGAAACACACACAGAATGGGTTAGCTGCCAACTGAGGAGTGCTGCTGCTTTGTGGTTCAATTCAGCTGATTGTCATTGACAGGAGTTAAAACGCACATCCGCACACACACACACACACACACACACGTAGTCTCATCAATTACTAAACACTATTATTGAATGTTGTAGCAGTGTATTTGTGTGTAGTGTACACTAGAATGACTTCTCAACGTGGCCTCTCTGAAAGTCCCGTGAAGAGGTCCTGCAGCGAGGCTTTTAATGAAGGATCAGATCAGGCCCTGCCATAAAGTCAAAACACACACACACACACACACACACGCAAACACACATGCACACACACATATGTGCTATAAACTACCCCCTTCAAATAATCCCTCTCACTTGTAATGGTAACCATTTGCCACTTATTAAGACCAAAATGCTGTTTTCTGCCAGGGTAAATTGCCAAGCTATTCCACTCACAGCTTGAGGAAGGCCTGAGACTGTGTTGCGTCTCTTCAGGCTGTTTTTGCGGCCAATCAAGGCAACCTAATGTGGCTAACGGCTCTGGATTGTATTGCCTCCCTCCAGCTTTATCGTGGATATTTTTTTAATGTATCCTGTGTGTTGTTTTAGTTTAAGTTTCCAGTAATTCCTCGGCCTTTATTATTGCTTCTTTTTATTTATGTTGAAAAACTTTTGTTCTGTACTAGGAGTTCCCTCCATCTGTACTTACATTTGATGTAATTAGTAGTTGAAGGATTACAAGCACTATCCACTGGTATGAATGACGTATCAATTTATTTATAAGCAGCGATTGAATATGAATATCTAATTGATGACAAATCGCAGCCTAATGAAAATGAAATATGTTTTGTATTGACTGGCATCTTTATGCAGGATCACTCTATAGACAAATATAGACGTCAATAGAATTCACTTAAAACAATTTATTCTATTCGTAAGCACGTACATATATTTGATAACATATCTGTCACATATCTATCATATTTACACCTACATGCTTTGATTTATGCTAGCAGGCGGAGGCAGTCATTCATGATAAAGTCAGAATGAATGAATAAAGAAATTCATCAGGAAATTTACAGCGAGATCCAAATTATGATGTCTGTAGCATTTTTTTGGCATTTCCTCTATGCACTTTATTGGTCGTGCTTGTATGTAAGTGCTGTCAATGCTTACGCACGGCATGTGTGTGGGTGTGGGTGTGTGCGCGCGTGTGTGTACATACTCGTGTAGTGCAGGTGGGTGAGGGGGTGGTAATTAACAATGACATCTCCTGAGCCAGGTCTAATCAGTGCTCTCTTCTCCTCATGTGCTATATTTATCTCTCCCCTCATCCTTCTATCATAGTTATTATCACTTCATTTTGTCTTTCTTTACCTACATCCCCTGTTACCCACTCCTTCATTTACATTTTCACCCTTTATGTGGAAAGGATAAATATGACTTGAAAGAGAAAATTGATTGAAAAAGGGTACAAACATTGTTACTACCGATTTACTACTGATACACACACATACACACACACACACACTCACACACACACCCTTACACACAGTATCTCAATTATAATTATAATCTCAAGACAAACAGTGCACCTGCAGCTTTCACAAAGCCAGATTTTTTTTAATATCTATTTTTACAATGTAATTAAAATCAAGGCTACGGCTATTTCTTACATTTCTGAAACTACGCATGATGAGAATAATTTGATGCCAGGTAATAATGTGTGTGCGTATTGTGTTTGCGCATGTGTGTATGTGTTGCGTGACCTCTACTTCTGCTCATTGGCCAGCAGAAGGCATGGTTGTAGCATCTACTGGCTCTGATTCTTTGTATGTAACCCCTTCCCACCCCCAAGACACACATACACACACATACACACACACTCAAACACACAGTCAAAGTAACCTCAACCTATAAGGGGCTTCAGAGTGTATGTTTTTAAGATGGCAGAGAGAGCGAGAGAGAGAATGAATGGAGGAGTGCAAGTCCAAGAAAGACTTGTGTGTGTGTGTGTGTGTGTGTGTGTGTGTGTGTGTGTGTCTGGCAGTGATTGGGGAACATGATAACCTTGTCTTCATGCAGGTCTAAGGGGCTGAGCAGAGTGGAGCATGAAGTCTCAGCCCTGCCAAATCGTGCTTTTTAAATGGCCTCAGACACACACAGACACTCGCACACACACGGTGCACACACATGGTGCATACACACGGTGCACACACACGGTGCACACAAGACCCCAGACACAGAGAAGCAAGTCCAAATGTGTGCATGGGCATTGGGCCAATATGTGAGTGTTTCTTGTGCTCTTGTCTGTGTGTGTCTGTATGTACAGTATGTGCCTTGATGGAATGCCAAAGTGGGATAGGTATAGAGGTCACAGAGGTAAACAAAAGACGGAGAAACTTAGAAGAGGGAAGAGTGCAAGAGGTTCTTTTAGAGGGTCAGTTTTTACATTAAGAAAAAAAAGAGGTCAATCGAGGAAAAGCTAAAATGAAGAGAGGGGTAAAGCAAGAGACAAAAGTAAGTTGGCGCATGTGTGAATCTGTGAGTGTGTGTAAGTGAGAAAGGAAAGGGCAAGAAAGACGCAAAAAAGAAATAAGAATATGTAAGAGAGTAAAATTCTAAAAATCTAGGAGAATAAGTAAGAGGGGCAATGGGTGTGTTTATGTAAATATGTGCGTAACAGCGAGAGAGAGATTGTTTGGAGATGTGCGTAAAATGAAGGGACAGAAGAGAGAAAATGAGCAAACAGGTGAAGAGAAAAAGAACAAGAGAAGTGAAGAGAAACAGAACAAGAGAAGTGAAGAGAAATAGAAGAATGAGACTACGTAAGAAAGGAAAGAATAGTGTCTGTGATCAGGACGCAGAGAGAGAGGGAGAGAGCACGGGCATGCAAGTACAGGAAAGACAGTCAGAGTCTCCCACAGCGCCCACCTGTCTCGATGTAATGGGAGCCAAATGTTGAAAGGCCTGGAAGTTTCATCTGTGGCTTCCAGCAGTCAGACCGTCAAAGCGATGGGATTCTGGACTCCAAATAACTCCAGCTAACTACCAGTTACATTTCTACTTCCTGTTTACTCCCTCAGGTAGAGGTCGTTGAATACCTCCTACATTGTCTTTATAGGATGAGCCAAATTTGACATGTGAGATACATTATATGATAAAAAAATGTTTTAGGTGACCCAAAATTTCCACTTCTACACATGAAACAGCACACTGTGCGCAGTTATTCACCCTCAGGTAAAACTTTACATTTTTAGCCCCACTATAGGTGAGGTTGTAGGAGTCATAATGTCATCATTAAGTGTCTTTTAAATAGAAAAAGCGTAGCAGAAAGCTCATTTTGAGGGGGCAAAAAGTGCAGACAATGCTTTTTGTAACATTAAATGACAACTCCACATTCAGTTCAGTTCACTGCTGTTTTCATGGTAAGTAGGATTCAGCTCATTTTAGCGTTTGAGGAGCACAATGATGAGGATGGTGTGTAGAGTATCAAGGGACATTAATAATCCCATCCAAGAACACTGTTATGTCATATTCCAATCCCATCATCACCAGCCTATCTACAGATATGTCCGTGTTGACATATGTTCCTTTTGTGATCGATCATCTTGCGCAAAACTGTTGAACTGACTTTTCTTTAAAAGTTGAAGTTTTTCAGTGTCAAAAAGTGCTCCTCCCTGCTGGCCTTGGAAGATTCTGGCAGTGCAGTCTGATAGGCAGCCTCTCTGTGAATGTTTTCTATGTAGTCTGTTTTGGCCAAAGCTTTAATACTCACAGATATGTAATGAATATTGCAGTTTTGCGAGGGGATGCTTCACTTAAAAGTCAGATTGATGTTCAATTAGCTGCTAATCCACTTTATGGTGATTACACTCTTATGATAAACATGATTCTCTCTCTCTCTTCCTCTCTCTCATGCATTTTTACTTAAAACTTTAAATTTTCAGATCTCAAATTTTGTATATATTTTACTTTCATATATTGTTATTTCTCTTCTGTGTAATTTACTCTTCCCACATTCGGCTCCTGTTGCACACCTGGCTGTTGGAGGAGTGGGAATCTCTCTTTGAATTGCCTCTCCCAAGGTTTTTTCCCTTTTTTCTTAACACATTAAGTTCCCTCTTGTATTATTATTTTGAAATAGACCACTGGATGCTTTTAAAGGGCTCGAGGAAATCTGCTGAAAATGTGTTTATCATCTTTATGTTTATTTTTGTTTTTAAAGCAAAATTTTTTGCTAAATTTCTTTAATTGGTATTTAAGACCAATTTAGTGAACACCTCAAAAACACACAGGTTGTCCTTTGATCTCCCTTGCACATGTAAAGAGAAATCAGTTCTTAAATTACCTTTTTTCTTGTAATTTATAAAATAATAGAAAAGTGCCTCAAAATTGTCTTTCCATCTCTATTTTTACTATAAACCCACAATGAGAACTATAACCAATATGTTCTTTACAGATTTAGTCATACTTAATTTAAGGCAGTTCTTCTATTTTTAGGAGGAATCCCTTTGTTTCTGAGCCTTTTACGAGCAAACCTGAAATCTGCTCTGAACTTCCACACTCAAATTTATTACAAATCTTTCTTTCTCCACGGTTACCCTCCCCTGAGCTAAGACTATTGTCTTTTGATCACATCATACACTGTCCCGCTGCAAATGATCAGACAATTGTGAGTAATCTTGTATTCAAAGCATTAAAGAAATGGACTCATAAAAGTAGATATGATATTTATTTGATATGGAAATATTTATACATATGCATTGCAGCCCATTAATTATTCATATTGTCTTGTTTTTTTTTTCCTGCTTGGCCATGATATACATTATGTATTCACTTCTTCTGACAGACAGATCTTTGAAATGAGAAGAAGAAACAGGTAAAAGAAAAAAAAGGCAAGATCACTCGGTGTCTCTCACTTCAACTACAAACGAGTGAAAGAGGAAAAACTTCATTATATGGGCGAGTGACAGGGAATGCGTAAGAACGACAGAGAAAGACAGAGAATGAAGACGTTTTTTCCAACTCTATTTCATGACTCTGGAAAACAAAGGAGCCACCTCTATGGACTATCATAAAACACACACACACACTGACCCCATATCTCATAACAATGCCACCAACAATCAACTGTCACCCTAATTCAGTTTCTTACTGGCTCTTTAATCGCGACCACAGACAGTAACAGAGTACTACCACCAAGCCTCTACAGCACCATAAGCACAGGGACAGTAGTGATATATTGACAATTCAATGATTTTAAATAGTGTTACTGTTGATTGGCGATCAAAGTAGTTGAGTAATCCAAAAAAGAGAGAGATACAGTATATTGCTTATCTGAGGAACATCTTTACAGTCACTGTCTTTATCTCTTCATTTCTTACTCTCTCCCTCTGTGTGTGTTTGATTCTACGATTCTAATAAAATATAATGAATTTGGCTGTGGTGTTTCGCGGGACCTGTCCTGCCATTCTGAACCGTGGAGAGACAACTTATACAGCTACAACAGATGGAGAGAGACCGAGAGAAAGAAGTGTCTTGTGCAGTCAAGAAGAACATTTTCCTGTTGCTTTGTAGTTCTGTCTTCATCTTTGTCTGCTTCCATCCTCAGCCATTCTGTATCCTCTGTGTTTAATTGTGTGTGTGTTGACCAGAGGAGAGAGTTGAGGCATCTTGTTGCATAGGGCCAAGTAGAAAGAAAAAGCATTTTGGGAAAAAAACAAAAAAACAAAAAACAGAATTCTGACATTTTTCTCAGAAGTCAGAAAAAAAAAGGCTAACTCTAAAAAAAAAGTCATAACTCTAAAAGAGCTCTTTTATCAAAATTCTAAGATTAAAGACAAAATTCTGACTTCTTTTATCAGAATGCTTTTTTTTTTCAAACTTGGCCCTTATTCCCTATTATTGCCGCATGTTAAAAGGAAAAAAAAAAAACCAACATCAACAAAAAACATGTTCCGATTCTACCTGCAGCACTACACAAACACCCACTGAAGCTGTTTTTCTAAGCATCAAATAAATGGAATTACAGCGGCACTGTGAGTTTTGGAGCCAACTCAAAAAACACAAATACAGAGCATTCAGAATCTGTGAAGTGAATTGATAGAGTTCTGTATGTAAATTCCACTGTAAGTAAAACATGCCTGCTTTCAGTGTTTTTGTAAGGTGTGAGAGCTCACAGCTTCACCAAAGCTCTAGCCGCTTTGAATATTTCAACCACTACAACCATCTTTATATTTTTCACCTGTCAACAGTGATCAATGGCATTCTCTCTGTTTACCCACATGCCCACATTCTTCTCATTTCTGCAGTAATCTAAATGGTCATTTGTGTTTCCTCCAAGCTGTTTTCTGCATAAATGCACCATGCAAAATCCCTCTCCTTGGTTTACTAGTGGAGGTCAGTGTGGGGTTATGTGTGTGGGGGTTGTTTTGACTGGCCACTGTCTCTGTGTTGTTTCTCTCTGGTTTTGATGGTAGGCTGCCGTGCAAGTGTTATCAGGGCCCTTTGGGAATTGTTTCTAACATCAGTCACTGAGTATGTGTGTCTGGCTATTTTTGCACGTGGGAATTATGTGTGTGTGTGTGTGTGTGTGTGTGTGTACCAACAGCACAGTAATCTGTAGGCGGGTCATCATTCTTAATGCAGCCTGTGTCATCAGTTCCCGTGACAACAGGGGGAATGATGTGACCGATACATATGAAACAGGCTGCCATGCATAAACATGGGAGCTGCATGAGGAGGAGGGTGAGGGCAGCACAGGGGCGAGGTTATATGGGGGATGTGTGTGTATGTGTGTCTGCGTGTGTGTGTATGCTACCCAACCTGGACCTCTTGCCATTCCTGTTTATTATTCATGCCCCCCCCTTCCCAGTATGCTGTCACTAGCCCCTCCCACTGATGTGTGTTTGTGTGCGTGTGCACGTGCGTGTGTGAGATGGATTGCGACAGCATCAATGGATGCTAGATCAGGATTAAGATCAAACACAGCTCAACGTCACACTCCGTCAGGTTCACTGGACACATTCGGCCACACACGTATACCGCTTCTACCCACGCCACACACACAGACACACAAAAACACACGCTCTTAAAATCTATACATTACCTTTAACTACAGGTTTTCAACATGTATGTACCACTCTATCCAGGGTATTCATGAAATATTACTGAGTAAGTTTTAGGACTATGACTATTGAACGCATTCAAAATAGATGTAAAAGGTAGTACGGCTCCTCTCCTTATTTATATCGTGTGTGTGTGTGTGTGCAGGCGCTTGTGTGTACTGATGTATGCTCAGGATTTTCAGGTGGACTGAAGACAGGGGATACGGAATCTTTATTTGTTCTGGGAGAACACACACACACTCACGCACACACACACACGGCCTCTGCTCTCCACACACAACATTCCAAAGGGAGATGTTTTCAATTCACTCATTATAGAGAGGTCACACAGGGTCAAGTTCAATGCCAGGGAAAAAGAGCGGCTACACTGAGGGGAGCCCCCTCACCACTACACACACATACACACACATTCACACACTCCCATGCAGCAAGCACAGCACGAGTAGAATTACCGCCAGCAGGGCTTGGGATTTTGGGTAAATACACCAAAATTAGCCTCATTGTGGTGTTTGCATTTCAGTAAATACAAAAAAAAGATAAGAAGGAGATATGGTGGGAATAAAGGGATCAAAGCAAATGGATGATGTAGGGATGACATAGGTCGGATGGGGTGTTGCTTTGGTGGCGAGGGGAAACTAGCTGGGCAGTAAACATGTCTGGGGGAGAGGGGGGAGGCTGTAATGATGTCATTAGTATGCATTACAGCCTCTCTGTCTTACTCACACCCATATACACACCATTCCTTTTTTCTGCACTCTTTCATTTGTCATTCTATCTCCTCTTGTTCTTTTCTTTTTTTTTTCCTTTTTTCCTCTGGTGTGTCGTAGCGATGTAGACTTTATTCTGTGAGAGAGAGACTCTGTGTGGGAGTTGTCTCTGTGTGTGTCTGTCTGTCTGTCAGGAATTTGGTAGTACTGAATTGGGCAAAAATGCACATCAGCAAATGGAACATGACCATTGTGTCCGGCGTCAATGATGAGCCTTTGGCAGCCGAAGACAATGAGGGATCCCGTACCAAAAGACAGATTCACCCACTGTTACACAACTGAGACTGAGCTCCGTAGACAAACAGAGAAGGATAAAGAGAGAGAGGTAGTCGGATTGTCCAACACTAAAACAAACACATTTTGGTTAGTCCCTGTTATAGGGAGGCCTTAAAGTATTATTAGAAGAGAGAACAATTGGTTACCTAATTATTTTTACAACCTTGAATGGTGACAAAAATAATCTCATTTATCCAAAAAGAGTAATTATTTGAAAACGATTATTCATTAGGCACGGTACATAAAATTATCATATATCGCCTTGATGTGAAGATTTTGATATTGAGGTTCCTCTATAGGCACTGAGAGATGCCTAAATGCTTAACTTTTATAGAACATCCAGGTCATAGCGTTTGTGAATAAATCTTTTTATGTTGCTTTTACAATTTTTATTGCTCTGTATTATATATTTTTTACTGTGGTTAAGACTGTGTTTATTAGTTGCATTGTTTTATCATATTGTACTGTATTGAGAACTCTGTTTTGTTTGTAGATGTTAACTATTGAGCCCAAGAGGGAAAATAAAGTGTATCATATCTTATAGTATTTATACATTATGCACTAGAGCATACACATAAATTATGGTGGTAATCAAAAATATAACCACTGCCGTTTAAAAAACAAAAAAGAATTTAATGTAGGAGATAATAATGCGATAATTGTGGGACCAAGATACCTTAAAATCTAATCAATTGTCGAAGAACCATCTCTCTATAAAATTTCATAAAAATCTTTAAATAATTTTTGAAGCAAAATCATATCTTCCTTGGAGGTACGTAACAAGAGCATCAGCAGCTTATCTGCCTGAAACCAGTTAAAATTTGGTGGTAAATTTTTCAGATACACTTAAATATTTGTAAATGTGACTCTGTTTTCTCATTGAAATAATATATTATTATTTACAAATGTATCCACCTTTGTTTTCTTTTAAATCCAATTTACTTCAGCCCAGCTATTCTGTATCCACTTTGCAACATTTCTTTATAGTTGTTTGGGATTTGTGACTATTGTATGGGAAGGCCATAAGAGCTGCTAATTTTAAATGTTTGTTACAACTTGACAGGAATGCAATATAATTTAATTTCCTATTATAACAGATCAGATGGTAGCATTTAGTGGTGTCAGTTAGTGGCCTCTGTTCCTTTAGAAAAAAATAAATGAAATAACAGCTGCTGTTACACGTACTAATGTTGCATTGCAGTGACATGGCTTACTGGCTTCTGCTTCTTTTTTTCTTATTATACACTCCAGGGATTTATATAGCTATTGCTTTTGGTTAGTAAAGGCCAGCTGAAAACCTTCACCCTTGTTTAACCTTTTATTCCACTGTTTCACATTTTCATTGTCGGCTGGAAAGACGTTTGGTCAAGTGCCTGTTGTTGTGTTTGTCCAGTAATGATAGATCAACCGTCCCCTGCACAACCACAACCACAGATGGCCAGTTTAAGTGGCCAGCTAGTGGTCAGTGTGCACTCAGCAAATGGCCTGCAGACAGCAGTAGTCACTCTGGTGCTCTTTAACAAACCATTGTTGGTTTTGGGACCTCATTGTGGCGGCAAACTGAACCGCGTATTTGTGGGGAATTGTTTGGATGACTTCCAGCATACATGGAAAAAGGATTTCTGTTTTCTTGACAGCTGTTATGCATGTCATGACCAGACTTGCTGTCAAAAATACGAAAGAGTAGCCTTTTGTGTGTCAGTTTTGTTGGAATGTGGAAATGTATCCTAACAAACAGCATTCATGAATAAAGCTACAACACAATGGTCAAACTTTCAAAGCACCCTAATTATACCCTTTGAAGGATTCACGCTAAGGTGACTGGGTCCATTGCTGTAGACTGAATATGTTTCTCTCTGCTTCTGTCTCGTTTTCGAGGATAGTTAATGGTTAATTTCCCCTCACACTACAGCACCATCTTCATCAGAGGAAGAAAGACACAGAGAGAAAAAACCAGGAGTAATTAAAATGTCTTAACTTGCAGCTTAATTACGAGTCAGCCAATGAATCTCTTTGTCAGAGCAACTCTTTCTTGCTGCTCCCCCCTTTGCATAAAACAATAAAACCTCAGATAAAAAATGTAATTTTCTCTTTGTTAAGATTAGAGTCTGCTTTTTTCTGTTGTCTATGTTGAAACGTTAAATCAAATCAAAGATGAACAAAGTGCTTCTCTTTTCTTTTTCCCCTTTCACTTCCGACCACCCTCCCCTTCCACAAGATTCCCTAACACTGTAGCTATGGAAATGGGACTTTGGGGATGAAAGGAAACCATAATTTTGTGGCGGGATTAATTTGGAGACATGAGTGATGCCAAATGAAATCCCTGTCAAAACCTCTGCTCATTCTTTTCATCGCCTGCAGATCCCTGAGAAATCTCTTCCCTGTGGCGTTTATGATTTGACAGTCCAGTAGTTTTGGACTTAGTTCCCCCCTGATACCTCTGACATGTTGACATTAAGTGGTTTCCCAGACAGGCAGCACCCATATTTCAATCACCATTAAGCAGAGGATATTTGCCTTTAGTTTGGATGGAAAGAAGCACCATGACAAACATCCACAGATACAACAGCGAGCAAACAACTGTAATTACATCAGAGGTTGAATGGCACCCATTTCATGGGAATACGGCAAAGTAAATATAGTCCACATTTGACCCTTGGATCTATCGGAAAAAGTGGCATTGATTGCTTGCTGGTGTCCTTGTTGAGTGTCCTTTGGTTGAGATAAGTCTTGTCAACTGGAAGAACTTCTCACTCTCTCATTGCATTTACTTGAAAGTAAAGGTAGAGCTCCACCCTCACAAAAAGCGGCTGGATGCATTTGTCTTTGTGAGAAATGTAGCTTGCACACATGGTACAATGAGATTTCACTGTCAGATTGTTAATTTTTTTCCCCCTTTGCTGATCATCATTAAATCTCACCTCTGGTTGGAGATGCTTTTTTATCCTACACTGACTATTTACTGGTGTGATTTGCCTGCTTTCATTGTCATTTTTCTGTATTGAAAACCAACACATGAGGCCATAAGGACACAATGTTGAATCCTTTGACATGTGCAGATCCGTAAAGCAGCTCTGCAGCAGCCAAAAGCCTGCAGACAGAGGATTGAACACAGTACGGGATCAGCTCATCATTTTGTGACACTCACTGTGAAAGCTGAGAGGAGCTTGGACCTAGTTACACGTAGCTCAATAAAAATGCAAGCATAAGTGTAAAAGAAAAAAAAGAAAAAAGTTTTGAGAGATTTACGTAGAGGAAGACATTTTAAAGTAATCATTCCATTTAAACCAATTGATGCTTACATTTATTTCCCCCAAAAGTTGCTGTGTTTTCTGCAAGAGGGCTCTTTTCATTGTGCTTTACAGTAAATGGGTTCATCTTGGGGAGCACAGCTTTCACTTATAGAAAGTGAAGAGACAATACAGAGGAGCTACTAATTATGCATCAGAGTAAAGCAAATTTCATTCCACATCCTTCATCATCCTTTCCCAAGCCCCCAATGCACACAAATCACACTTTGTCCTCCTTGTTTTTGAATGAGAGAATTATCATGATTCTCCTCAGCTTACTTTCATCACATACTGACATCTGTGCACCCACACAGCCACATCAACTGGGACTTCTAAATCTCATATCTTCCAGATATACCTGCGCCTTACACGGCTTACTTGCTATCCACCTGAAATCCAACCAAACAAAGAAATATATTCCCTCAGTAGAACTCTCTCTAACTAGAGGCTTTGAAGCCACCAGCTGAGCTCCATTTAAGCAAACTTCCAATGGAGGAATTCAATTCAATGTGAGAAAACAAATCTACTAGGCAACCATACAAGGAAGCCATCGCTGTTCGAACTTAATGTCGTGATGAGCATGCATGTGGATTCTGTTGTGTGTCTTTTCTTTTTATCCCCTGGGTCTCGTGTGTCTTGTCCAGCTGTGCTTTGCTGCCACCACTAGACAGTTCTTCAGTGAGGTGAAAGTTTCTGCTGTGCACTGGAGAAAGTTACATGGAGAAAACTTACTGTCAGTGAAGTTGGGTTTTTTTTCCACCGTGGAGGAAAGTGGGACTGATAAAAGCAATGGTAGGGAAGGTACTGAGGTGTGTGTGTATGTGTGTGAGGTGAAGGATAAGGTCAGTTGACTGAGGAAGAGACCATGCTGTGAGACAGAGTTGCTCACCATCTCCTTTAATAGTTGGCAAGTCGCGGCTTTCTAGAAGATCACAGTAGCATTTTCTGAAATGTTGTTGCCTTCAACATCCCCAAACTGACACCCAGCTCTTCTTTACACACTCTCCTCCTAAACACAGATTAAAGATTTGCCTGTCATGGGTGTACCACTGCAGCCAGAAAAGCCAACAACTTTCTCTCGATTAAACTTTCATAACTTTTCACACACCTGCAATGCATTATGGATGAAGTTGAAGGTCAGGACAAGATCACAAACTTGGAAGCCACTGCCCTCACACTCATGTCCCTTCCTTTAAAAAAACCCCCCAAACAATGCATGAATACAAATGATGATGGTTTGTGTTTTTGATTGCAGGACCCAAGTTTTTGACTGGACTTTTTTTGTTCAGCGAGTGCACCCTGTCCGTTGGAGTAGAGTTGGTAAGGTGAAGGGGGCTGTCCCTTTGAAATGATAAGTAGAGACTTCCTACACCAAGGGACTGTCATTGAAGTCTTTGTTCGCCCGTCGGTGGCTCAGAGGCGTCTGTGAACTCGAGGGTCGGCGTGGAATAGAAATGACCATGTAACCTACTTCGAGGTCACCTAATGAAGGAAAACGTATTCATATATTTTCCTGGTTGTATTAGTAAGAGCAATATGATTCCCTTTGAAGCCCAAGGTTGCGGGTTCATTTTTGAAGTGGTTTTCAATCATCTGTTGGCATTGGGTTTTCTTTTGTGCTGAGAATCTTGGCTTCACAGGGCTACAGGTCCTGTTCAACGTCTCTGAATATGTACACATTCCAAAGACCATTAGATTTTTTATTGCACTGTATGTCAGTGAAGAATGAACGTAAAGAATAGAAGCAGCTGAACACAAAACCAAACAATCAAAACGACTTACACTAACTCTGACAAGTAATTTTTTGGGGGACAGTATGCACCTGTACCACCGCCTGTCTTTCTTTCATTCTGTTTGTCTGTCCGTCCCTTGGGCTACCTCACTTCGTCCAGACCTGCTGTGGCACAGTTCCCGCAAGCATTTTTTCCCCCCTCCATCATCACCTGTATTAAACACTCTCACACAGCCCATCCCCACTGACATACCCCCACCCCCCAACGCACACACACACACACACACATACACACCTCACCACATCCCGGACCCATTTCCCAATATCGTCCAGACTCTTCTGAGTGGGACCCCCTGGTTGGACTCACAGCAGGCACCCCTCCAGTCCATCAGAGAAGTAATTCACACTCTGCCTCATTTGGGTTATTTACTCTATTACCACCCTGGCTGGTCCATTCCCTATAGCTACCCACTGAGACCTGGAGCTCAGGCTGGGTATCTGGGCTTCCAACAGGACTGGCAATGCCCTCCAACACCCCCACCCCCTTCCACATTATGACGGGCGCTGCCACCTCAATCTACAGCTGGCACAGGATGTGGGGGGTTTGGGATGAGATGAGTGTGGAGATTGCTCAGCGAGCTTTGAGTAGAGAGGTGTATGTGTGTGTTTGTGTGTGTGTGTGTGTGTGTGTGTGTGTGTGTGTGATGTGCGTTCATGTGCATGCATGTGTGTGTCTCCCTATTGGTAGTCTTCTCTAAGTCATTATCACACCCAAAGCCTGTGCTTTTCTCAGATGACTTGATAGATTTACATGACTCCGTCTGGGGACCTGTGAAAAAGACAGGGTCCAGCATCATCTTCCTCTCCAAAATAAGACGAGGACAGTACTGTCACACCTTAATAAAAATTGTCCTTTTTCGGGATGGCACTCTCATACTTCACACAATAGGCACAAGTCACCATCTCTCTCGCTGTAAAATTGAAATAGCCCCTCTCATCAAAGCTCCCCTCCAGCTCATCTGCCAGGGTACGAAATGAGCGATTTTACCTATCTTCTTCATCTCATTTTAATCTCAAATCCTGTCACTTTCTTTCACATATTACTATTCAGTATTATTCCGGCTTTTATGAATTTACCTCGGTGTAATTCATTGTCTTCATGACTAAAGCCATTTCAATGGCACATAGGGTCTCAGAAGAAAGCACACAGCCAATTGGCTCATCTACGTGTGATCCCATTATGGTTCTGCAGCAGATAACACTAGAGCTTTAGCAGGAATCGTCCTTAACATGCGGGAGGTAAGAGGTCATTTTCCGTCTATGAATATAGACATCTTTGACCCATGTCCAACCAGAATCACATACGCTATCAATCACACTTGATTTTTGGGCTAGCTTTGATGTTTACCATGAAAGCTAGACTAAGTGTGATTCTTACATTTTAATGCAGCAAACAAAATCAACAGCAACAAAATACAAATAAACCTACATCTACAGTTTAATTAGAAAGGCAGGAAGTGTTCTCACTGCAGGCTGCTGAGCTTCAACACACCGAGTACGGAGAAGGAACATTGAAGAATGTGCTGATGTTTGGTCTCATGTTTCCTTTTGGAGAAATAACGATTTCCCAAATTGTACATTATATACACATCTGGACTCTCAATTCACAAACACTGAAAAAAAACTGTCACTAGAGGGATACTCATCAAAGCTTGGGCAGTCTTACTTTCAGGCCAGAGACTTGAGGAGCTCTCACTGGGGAAGAAGAGATAAATGTACGAGCAGTGGTGAGAATGGGCATAACATAAGTGGGGATGGACTAGGAATGAACAATGGCCTTGAGCTTCCTGCACAGTGTGAAACATCTGCAGCACAAATATTAAAGTAGCATTAATCAGACTTAATCAACATGTGTAAGAACGACATTTCTGTTAAAAATGTTAAATGTAAAATGCTACAACCTAACCCTGTTGCAGTTGATTTTGGTGTAACTTTGACCATCTGAAAAGCTTTTTATTTTGAGGACATTGTTGTCTTGTTTTTTTTTGATAAGCTATTTGTGTGTTTGTGTATGTGTGTGGAAGGCTGTGTCAGAACAACTCCACAGTGTTACAATTGGTGTTTGCCCTCATGTCTATCCAACTCTCCTCGGTCGAGTTCCGGCAGCAGGTGTTGATGCCGCGTCTATTTAAAGTGTTGGTCACACCATTTAAAAAGTGAGGAGACACCCGTCTCTTTTGCATATGTTAAGGTTTTGGGGTCTCAGTGCATGTCAGTCTGTGTGTTTGTGTGACTTGATGACGGAAATCAAATGGCTTTGTTTCTTTTGGTCTGTTTTCCCATAAGTCTGCCTTCATTGCATATTTCTTTGCACATTCATTTGGCATTTCTCGTTGAATTCCTGGTTCATATCATTTCTTTGCTCCTGTTTGATTTTCCATCCTTATTTTCCCTCATGGAGTCATTTCCTCTTCATATAGCATCACTAAAATGACATTGTTTTGGCACTACTGAACAACATCCCTGCAAACATCCTCTGAAAAACATCAATCAAAAATGAGACTTCAGATGATGTCTATAGCAGCTATGTGGCTCATTCTGTGAAATCAGTATTTCAGTATTTCCTTTATTACTTTGAAACACTCTCCAGTCTTTCTTTTCAAATGAATTTCTACTTTGTAATAATGGATTCTTGAAATGAATTATGTTTTCCTGGGTTTAAGATTAATTTTGACCACCTCCCACACATCCCTGTTCATCATATGCCTGCTGCACTGCAACACAGTAATGACAAATATCCTCTCTTTTCAGTTACAGAGTCATTACTGTAGTGCAGCATTACAGTACGTAATGTTGTTATTTATGCATGTGACTGGATTTACAGGTTTTATGAACATCACACAGAGGACGCAATGAAGGGATTACCAAAGGAGCCTACAAAATCCAAAATTCAAAAACTTTTTTACATTTAAAATCCCCACAGTTAGGAAAACGAAAAAGATGTAACAAAACAAATTATTAACTCAGAATCTCTCTCTCTCTCCTTCTCACCCCTTTAAAATACGGCGATTACACTGAACTTCTCCCCTCGCTATTTCTTTGCCGAAACTCACATGGGACCAGCTCGCACCCTTCCCTCCATTATCCAGTCTTTCCTCTTCTCTGCTGTTTTCTTTTCTTTTATTTTCTTAGCTGCTCCTCATCTCTTCTTCCCCTCCCTTTATTCGTCTGTCGGTCTGTCTGGCACCTTGAGCGCTGCTAAGCCTTCAACCAGTGTCAAAATGTACGGAGCTGGAACAATGGCTCCGCTGCTGTGTTCGGGTGGTGGCATTTACACACAAACACACACACACACACACACAGGTATACAAATATAGCCATTCACACTATGTATACTAACACTCATGAACATACACACATGCAAACACAAGCTGGTTCGGCTACAAGTATGATCTGTCTGTCTCACTCACACACACACACACACACACACACAAGTTGCATCTGGATAATAAACAGCGGAGAAACAGAACATCACTCACATGTGCTTGCATTATGGCATGGAGACAGATATGACACAAAACCCAGCCCTTAACACACACACACACACACACACACACACACACACACACGCATACACGCACACTGATAGTGTGAGTTATTGAGTCAGGCAAGTCAAAGCCTTCCAAAGTTGGTCTGTGTGTGTGCGCGTGTGTGTGTAATAATCCATTGGTTCTGTTCTGTGCTGATTCCAGGCGCTAAGCCCTGCCACAATTATTCAAATCCAGGCTTTTAGTTGCAGCACACCTCTCTCCATGGGCCTATGAGCCGGTAATCTTGCCTTTGGCCCTGCATTTCAAATGGCCTTAACTCCCATAAGGAATGCATATGAAGAGGAGCCACTAGTGGCTTAATCCGCCCTGTTTAAGTTGCTGAAACGTACACCTGTCACGCCGTCTCACGCTGGAGCTTGTGGCTACTGATAGCCAGGCTGTAAATCCAAAGGCATGCTTTTAGTTTTTTAGTCTCTTTTAAAAAAATATTATCGCGCTGTTTAGCAGGGAGGTGTGAGGTGAGTGAAGACCCCCTTCTGTCCTCACATCATCCCACTTTTTCCCCTGTTTCTTGATTTTCTTAAGTAAGTCAGACTTACTCTTTTTCAGTCACTCTGATGTATCTGTTTGAATCTTTCACCTTTTAAATGGACTGCATTTCTATAGTGCTTTTCTAGTCTGCGACCACTCAAAGCGCTTTACAATGTTTGCCTCACCTTCACCCATTCATACATACATTCACACACCGACAGCTGAGGTAACCATGCAGGGCAAGCAATTTAGGGTAAGGGTCTTGCTCGCGGACCTTCGACATGGAGGAGCTGGGGTTCTAACCGGCAAACCTTCAATTACTAGGCAACCACCCACGTTTTTCCTTTGTTGTTCACTTACACTAGAAAATACATCCACTTCAAATGAGCCCAGGTTTTATTTGACCAAATATGGAATTTCATAAAAAAATAATATTAATATTACCAGATAATTTCATGGATATAACAGATAAAAGCTATGGCTACGTCTTAAGCTGTAATTAATGAATAGAATTAACACTTTATTTTGATGATGTGAAATGTATTATCTCTACCATATGGCCCTCCTACCTATTACAGAGGAAAATGTTTAGTTCAGACACAAACACACACACAGACACACACACACTGACGCACTCGCTGTCTGATAGGGACAGCAATCAGCTCAGGACAGCTGCAAACCAGCCTCAGGTAAGACAGAAACTCCCAGTCTCTTACACGGGGGACCGGCATGTACCCGACATCTGCCGATGCACACACACACATACACAATCTTTGAACTTTTTTTCTTGGCTGAAAACAAGCCTTTGTTTGAGCCGGTCACAATATGCTTCAAGTAGACAACTTTGCAACTCGGTACAAATCTCCCAAACTCTCACAAGCGCTGATCAGAGCATGTGTTGCCCAGAGGTAGGGGAGTTTCAGTGTTCTCTCATCAACTGGGGGCATACACGCACAGAGACACACATACACACTCACGGAGAGACACACATTCAGCTTCCCAGTGCTATTCAGCTGGCACGTGCAAGACCCAGTGGCTGCTTGCTGTCAGGCTGTCTGAGGCTGGACTTTTACCCAGAAGAGGGCCACTGCCAGCGGGCCGGTGCTCTACCCGTGGCCCAGGCCTGAAATAAGACCTTCTGAGGTTTAGTCCCAATGGTGTGTGTGTGTGTGTGTGTGTGTGTGTGTACGTGCATGTGTGTAAAGTATCAGTGTATGTGTTGGCACTAATGTGTTGGCCATCTGGTTATCTGGCCCCTCTAGGACCACACATAGCATAGCTGTAGCACTACAGCTGCCACAGGCTATTTAAGAGCCCACACACTCACAGGGACATGGGCACACATATAGTACAACACACACACGCCAGCCTCTAGACACACCTAGGAAGACACATATACACAGACAGCAGTATAATGTAATGTATAATTAAATACATCTACGCACATACTTCACACACAAGCATGCACATAGGTACATTGCCATAGGACACACATATGTTGTGACACATAGGTGTGTACAGATTGGGTTGATTGGAATTAAAAAGGGCTGCATATTGTTCCCTATTGTATTTTTTTTGCCCCATTTATGACTTCACTAAGGCCCCAAACGAAGCTGTACCTATAAGTGAGGAATCAGTTTTATACTTTTGTTTGCAGATGATATCATTCTAGTATCCAAAGCAGCAGAGTTACTTATTAAATTGTGGATAAAAACAAATGAGGTGCACCAGAGAAATCCAACTGTGCCAATGTCAAGTGTTACATTATCCTGTCATACCTCAATAAAGAGAAAACTTTTTTGGACTGATCAGAATTTTTGGAATATAATCAGTCAGTTAAAATTTTAGAAATGTGGCTCTGGGCTTTGTAATAGAGTACATCTTTTGGCAGTCTTCCATTGAAAACATTCACAGAGTTGTTTGACTGAGTTAGTTAAATGATTTTAAATGATTTCAGAACACTGTCTCTCAGTGAGATGCACATATGTTGTTTCAGTCGATAAATGAGTGAGTCTGTATAAAATTGAAAGCCCATTGCGTTTTCAAAGAGAACCTTGTGAATTTGTGCTAACAACTAACCTGTGAATAAACCTTATTCTGTTATTCACTTATTCTGAACTCTGTAACACATACATGCACACAGCCACACACATACCTGAGCACACGGGCAGATGTACATACATTTATCCTCGCAAATACAGGGACAGGGACATACTTTTGTACAGACACGGACGTGCTCAGACACTGGCACACAAACTGTTCTGCCCAATATTTTGTTTGCTTCATTGTTCTTATATAATTTATGAAAATGCAATGTGCTGTTTGTGCTGCTATGTGATCCATGGACACCTAATGTTCTCTGCCACCTGCTCTGTGTTTAGAGTCAGGGTCTTAATGCGACAGCGTGGGCGACACTGGACAGACAGCCAGTGACGCATCAGGCTTCAAAAGAGGCAATCCAGTGAAATAATTGAAAATAAGAGTCCATTATGTAAGTTGAGTGGGGCTAATAAGCAGGAGAGAGGAATGATTTCTTTAGTTGTTAGCTTGCAATCCTCTTTTGTTCTGTTCTATTGCTTTCTGCTACTCTAGTTTTTTTTTTTCTTTTACAAGGATTGCTTTGGAGTTTGATTTTGTTTTTGGGGGGTTGGCACAGAATTCTACATTTGAGTACTCTAAGAGTCGGTTTGGCACTATACAACAGGGTAGAAGGTTGCATAACTATTATGACTTTTGGCTGACCCCCCTCCCTTTCGAGTTCTTACTACTGTATTGTTTTCCTGTGCTGCACTTGTTCTTAACCAAAATATTCATGGTCATGGATACTTGCAGAAGGATACATGTGATCTTTTAGACTTAAACATTGTACGCCTCTGTGGATAGAGGGCATCTAACCTAAAAGCAGAATACCATTCAAAAAGAAATCCTGTTCTATTTCTGTAGCTTTGGACAGTCCACTCAGTATCTTCAGTTTAAAAGGCTCCCCATGGAAGTAAGAGAATAGATAACAACGTCTCAAATTTGTCACGTAATAAAGTTTTCATTGCTCAACTGTCCATGTGGGAAAAGTCATTAAATGTTATATTAGTTATTGCATTCTTGTTTTTCCTTATCTTTTTGCTAGTAGTTGGTCATATGACATCCAAAAATAGCCAGTGGATAACTCACTGAGTGCAGAATATTTGTCTCATTGTAGAAAACCACAAAAAAAGAATATGAAACCATTTCAGTATACAGTGGCATCCAATAGATCAGTCAGCCCATTAAAATCTCACGTCTTTCCCTATCATTGATTTATGGCCAAAATGTTCTCATCAAAACATGAAATTTAATGGCTATATTGGCTCGATTTGCTCGTTGCTGACATCGTTGTCCCCTGTGGACAAACAGTTTTGGCACTCCGTTAGCTCATACCTAGTGCCCCCTCAGGCAGAAATGCCACTGTTCCGCCAATAATATTTCATAACAATCTCAACAGATTGCCATAAAATTTCTAATTTCGAGATCTTTCTTAAAAACATCACCCTCATTATAACCTTAGAATAATCGGCAAAGGGCGCATACATATGACGCAGTCGTTCTGGTTCGATTACGGCCTGTGCCCTTTGCTGCATGTCATCCTCTCGCTCTCTCTCTGGCCTGTCCTTCCTGTCTGTCACTGTCCTATAGCTATCACAAAAAAAACCAGAAATGCCTAAATTCAATAGATAAATAAAATCATCTGCATATAATTTTTCTATTGAATGTTGCCTAATTATTGTTTGTATAATGATCTCTGTAGCAGCCGCCACAACACTTTTTAGTTGTGTTGGTGTTATCAAGTATGATTTACTGAAGAAATTGACAACAGGTGCTCCTTTCAAAGTCTTTTGCTTTTACTTTACTCATGAATGAGCTTCTTTGACTGGCATCTTTCACCTTTGACATTGTTGATTCCCTCTTCGCCTCCAAGCGCCATGTCTAGATGTGAAACCTGAGTGTCCACACAGTGACACAGTGAGGTTTCTTGTGCCCCTGAAGCACATATTGTCAACAGTAGGCTTTTTAAAAGAAGTAGAGTGTAACAATAGTTTATTGTATCCTCTGTCAGACTGGTAGTTACCAGTAGTTTTTGGAATCCATAACCATTTACACATGATCAATCCTGGATGCGTGTGATTGTGATGCAATATTTTGGCTCTATGCTGGAGATAGAAAAGAACAGGAGACTGTCTCTGTCCACATTTGTACTGATGCAAATCGACAAATTATGTCCAACTCACAAGACATAGAAATCTCATTAATGGGTAAAAAAAGAAAAAAAAAACCTTAATCTCAGCTTCTGTCCCCACCCCAACATCAGTGGACCCCAGGTTTCCTCTGAGTAAGGAAAGGTGGTCCATAGGCCAAAACAGTTTGAAAACCCTAGTTATATTAATGTTATATGCACACAATTTAAACTCATATACACAGGAAAATTGTAGTGACTTATAAAGCTTGCATGGCTGATGTCAGCCTGTACTAGACACCCCGTTTCTAGTCGCGTTCAGGTGCAGTCGTCTGCCTGTACAATAATACACCCATAAAATTAACATTATGATTGAGCGATCACATAAAGACTGAACATCCATGTGCCTGGATTTTCTCTCTTCCCAGGGATGAATGTCCATTAGATTAGAGGAGGTATAGGGACTGATTGAGGGATAATAGCTTGACTAAAGGAATTCCAGCACACAAAATGAAGTCTCTCACGCTTCTCTGCCACACACTGGAAGCAAATTGTACAAAACCAAGGGCATATTGATTTTCAGCTATATCATATGTGAAGCCCTTTGTATTTTACTTGCTCTGGAGTTGTGAAATGTCTTCCAGTTCCACATGGACTGGACATTGGAATCACGCCATATAGGGAGGTGCACGGTGGAAAACAAAGAACAGTAGTGGCCTTGTCAAAATTCATAAAGCTTTAAAAGTTGCAGGAGTGGGGTAGCTGGGTGGCCGCATGGTTTGAAGACTATCCTCTCACTGTAAAACCCCAGGTTTATTCCCTTAAGAAATGCAGAAATGTTTTTAAAAAAATGTCCCAATGTCACAAGATTAAAATGTTGGACAGAGCAACATATGTAAGATTTTGTTAGTTGTTATTGATCATGAAATGTGAAGCAGAATTCTTATACAGGTGCTATTTCAAAGAAGTTGGAGTCATTATATTTAGAAGATGATAATATGCCCAGCAGATTCTGCCTGTTAGATTGTATGTACTTTGTGCCTGAACACTGAACCAGAGAGCTGGAATATCTTTCTAAAAAAAAAAATCTTTTGCTGAACCTACATTTATTTTCTGACATGTCTTTCTTTCATCAGAATCTTGAAATTGCCCCTCAGTTGTAAAGGACTCAGAAATGGGCAACAAATCTGTGCACACACACAAACACACGATCAAGCCAGTTGAAATTTTTTTTTACCGCAGAATGGCCGAAAAAAACAAACAAAAAAAACCCCAACACATTTCATTGAGAATTATTTTTGGAACTACAGATGCAGTCAAACACAATACATCAAAGTAGCAGCCTCATGTCATCATAATACACAAAAAGTAACGGTTATAATAAAGTGATTAAAATTAGTGTGTGGTTATGTGTGTCAATGTGCACATTCGTTTTTTGAAAAATTGCTGCCACCTTCTGCTTCTCCCAATTGGCGAGCCGTAGGATTTGTGCATTTTACTCCTCCCCACAGCCAATAGTCACACAGAAACACACACACACACAAATACGTGTAGACACAGACACACAGTCCCACACTTCTATGTCCATACTATTATCCATTTTTCACGTCCAATTGCTCTGTTATGGTAATCGTCGGAGGCTCGCCATGGGCCGATTACTCACAGCTGACTTCAGAAGCTTCTCCCTCATCTCTCCCACCGTTCTCCTGCTGGCTCTTAATGCACTATTAACCCATTCCTGCTTATTAATTCTTTCCCAGTCATTGCGAGGCGTCCACTCCATGATATCTGTCATCATTCCATGCCTATTAGCTCCACGGCCAACAGTTATTCCTAGCACTCCACCACACTTCCTCGCGCCCCCCACCCCCTCTCTTAACAGTCTGTTTAAGGAAGTGTAATTGCTTGGGGGGGCCTCAGTTAGTAGGAATTTAAGATACTGCCACTATGAGGCCGGGTTGCAATTGTATTGTCGTTGCTCTTGTGGTGCGATTATGGCGTACAAGATCCTTCATGGTGCTTGTGCTTTTCTATTGTTGTTATGTTTTTTACAGCGGTGACAATTTCTTTCCAAGGTTGGGGTCTCTTTCACCATCTATATCTGGTATGCTCTCTGTCTGCATGTGGTAGACCACAACATAAGAGACGGCCTCATACAAATCAGAATAAAATGGGAAAATTCTACTTTTTGCTTTTTTTTTTTCACAGACTAAATTCTATTAAGTTTTCCATTTCCGTAAATTAGTTTGAGGGCTTACTGTTTTGAGAAACAGGCCGTTGGTAACCGTCATTTCTGAAAGTTTTGGTCAGGTTGAGTGCTTCGCTTTGTGGACTACAGCTGTCATAAGTCTGTCTGTTTGGTCCTATTTCTGGACAGGGATTCTCTCAGAGTACTTTATGTTCCCCTGCTATAAATCCTAATGGAGCGCTCTTGGATAAAGAAGAGGAATATTCCTCACAGTGGATCTTGGCAGCCAGCTCTGGAACTGCTGCTTGTGTCAGGGCCTGCGGTTTTGGACCGTCCCGAGACATATGGAGGAATGCTGGAATCACACAAAGCCCTTTAGCTCGCCGGGCTCAACCGCACATCAACTCGGGTTTCCGTGAGACCACATTAAAGTAGAGCGGTAGCACTAAGTGTGGTCTTTTTGATGGAACTTTTACTGATTTTTATACAGGCTGGTCACACATGTCTCCACAAACGTCAATCAATCAAAGGTAGTGTTTGTTCTGCATTTTTTCATGCAGACGTTTGTCCCAAAGCAAACTTGACCACGAGTGGCCCAGAAGTGCCAAAGTAATGAAAAAGTAAATTATAAAGACAGCTGTTGCTGCAAATGATCTAAGACAATAACTACAGGCTGGGTAGCATCCAAGACGTAATGGTTGTGTTTATATTATAGGATTGTGCAGTCTACACAATCCAATTGTGGCAAAAACCAAGAAAACACTGTAAGATGAAGATATAGCTCAGATAAATCCAATGCAACTTTCATAGGGAATGCTTACAACTTGCTAAAAAATTAGCCGTTGTGTGCATAGTGATACATATCAAAGCTGAAAGGGTCATGTTCCTAATTGCAGACTCTCGATTATCCCGGCCTGATATTCTAAATTTGTTTACATTGTATATAGATAAACTCCTCAGCAAACCAGGAGCAGCCCACACATGAACAGATGTCATGATTCTACACGTCTTCATTCGGACCAAATTCACAATCGACGTCTTGTTTCAGTTCTTCGTGATAGATGACTGACATCCCAAGACAAATAATAATGCTTCGCTGCTCAGTGTACATCAGATTCTGAAGAGTAAAGTAGATTTGTAATTGCTGACAGTATCTAAGCTCCATCACAATAAGGCCCAGTCAGCTCTGATACAGCTGAACACCATCTATTGTTCCATGCCTCCCTCTTCCCACTTCCCTTTTTAACTTCCCATCTTATTCAATACTAACCCTGACGATTTGGCATTCACACCAATTTGCCATTCACAACTCTGTTAATAACTCCGGCCTTTTATTACATTAACGATTCACCGCTCTACTGTGGAAGTCATCGCCTAACTGTTCTCCCGCTAACGTACTAGCCCCCTTTGATTTCCAGTTGCATATATCAACCTGCAATTACAGGACCTGGTCTGGAAACTGTCAAGCATGACTGCCGAGGTATTGGAGTTATTGCAATTACACTCAGGTAATTGAGCTGCCATGGGTGAAGATGTTAAATGCTATGTCTGCAGTGGGAGATCATGTCGCCACTGTCTCATTCCATTTCACTCTGTTCTCAGCGTAACACAATGTCTGAAAAGAAACTTCTTGTAGGCCAGTTATTGATACTAAACTGTAAAACATTAAGAGAGCTCCTTTGAGATTGTATCGATATATTTTGAGGATGTCATGTATTGTGAAAAGGCACTTTGTCCCCTCACATGCCGACAGACACACGCAATTATTTGGGTTGTTTTCACATTGCAAAAAACTTCACACAACTTCGCATTCATTTTGGGCGTCCTTGCATGAACCTCCAATAACTTCTAATGTTCACTATCCACTCACTTTAGCCACTGTGGAAGAGAAAAGTTGCTTAGCTCAGTACTTTTTCCTGCAAAGCTATCAGTGGCTTCCAGTGCTCCTATCAGCTGGCTTCTGTCTACTTCCATTGCTGTCTCCAACTCTCTCCCTATTTTAGTCTCTCTATACCCCC
>OMNV01010440.1:6076-16398 GCA_900303265.1 Brotula barbata | reverse complement strand
GAATATTATTTCAATTTTATATTATGTTGACGACTTGGCGTGGTAGCTCTTACATAATAAAAATGTTATGATATCTGTTGTGCTGCTGCACTGTGCTGTGGAAGTATGGTGAGACCGTAACTCTGACTCCACCACTCTGCCAGGCACGCCCGCTTGTGGCAAGGTGTGAAATTTAAAATTAGAAAGGGCTATATCTCTATCTATAGCTATTTCTTTTCTATCCAACACTCCCCACAGGGATAAATCAAAGTGAAACTGTGCTGTTGTACTCATTTACATCCCTGCTCATAATTGCATGGGGAGTACAAAAACACACAAGGCCAACCACCAATGAAGAGATAAAAGATCTTAAATAAGAGGAAAGGGGAGCAGGAGAACACAATATAACACTCCTGATCCATAATCCAGTCCTCTATATGGTAGAAAAGCACCAATAAACTGCCAACTGACAAAAGAACAACAGATAGAAAACACAGAATTACAGTTAACAACCCCTCCTGTCTACGTAAATCAACATCTGTGATGACTGTTTAAATGGGTTGAGATTACAAAGACAAAGACAGACACACAAGCTCCCTAGTCTCTGACGGGGAGCTTTTCGCTCCACCTTCCGGTGTAGGTATTCATAAAAGGTATAAACCAGTTTACCTTGCCTGGCAGTCGGACGGGCTGCGTCAGGAGAAGCATCCTGCAGACTTTAAGGCTTAATGATCCTCACTGGTCCTCCCTTTCACACATACTGCAGCATTTTAAGGATGTATCTGCATCGTTAGCTCTGAATTTTTAGATTGTTGAGATTGAGTTTTATTCTATGTGATGCAGCAAAGGGAAAGCTCTCTCAGGCTTTAATTAACCACTTACTATGATGTGATCATATCCCAAGTGCCTACATCATATATGCTCAAATTATATTACACACGATTGCTATTTATTTTTTATTTGACTAATGTAGATTGATTGAGATTGATGTGTGATTGCAGCAGTTGATTTTTGTATTTTATTTTCTCCCCTACCTGAATGTAATATGCTAACATAAGATGTTCTTTCAAACTTCAGTTTGCTACATATTTCCTGCAAAATATGCCGTATGCCATGCATATATTTATGTGTAATCTATATTTTCAGAACTATGTGAGGTTTATGTGGGGTTCGTGCATTGTGCATTAACAACGAGCTGAATCCATTTTTTTATTGTTCCAATAAACTGCCATGGTTCTGTTTCCTCATCCATAGCGCAGTAAATGATGTTCTAGGAAATGAAATGGTTTACTGAGAAAAATGTTGCAACGTGAAAGGTATGTTCGTCTTTCTTTGATGCTTGCAGAGAGGATGATTACGTCTTGTGCACTAGACTGAACCTACTGGCTCAACAAGGTGAGCCTCTGCCAGAGGGCTCACAGACTTCTGTTGCAACTCTGTCTGCCTGAACTTCACTATTCGTTTAGGGACTTGACTGAGATGAAAACAATGAGTGGATTAGCACAAAATTACTCTAATATTATTCACATATCCTTGTGCTTTCTCTGTCCAGAATGAGATAGATATGCGTGAAAAGAGTCTGTACCTCCCTTCCCAAAAGGGGGGCCCTTCCTTTGTTGGCGTGTCTAGTTTTGCCCCTCATCCAGCTTGCTAGGACTTGCTTAAGAGGTGGAGGAAACCCAAGCTCATTTGAAGAGCAGGCCTCCCAACCATGATGAAACTTTTTTTGGCTTTAACTTAAAGTTTCTGCTTCTATGCATGTGTACATTCTTGAGTATTTCATCAAGGAGCTCCAAACAATGATGTGACTCGTGTGCTTGTGCCATCACCTCCTTGTTATCTTACACCAAAAGTGAGAATAGACACAGAGAGACAAAATATGCTCAGTTTTCCTTATGATGCCTGCAGCAGCCCTCTGACGAGCGGTGTGAAAAGAGATTCTCTCGTCAAGAAGACAAAAGATGTCCACTGTGATATGCGAGGAGGGACATCAATGTCAGTCCTAAGCCAGTGGGCATTGGGTGATTAGCAAAGCAAGGAGTTTATACTTTATGTAAATAGTGGATTGTCACTGTTTAAGGGAATGTTATTATATAAAGTTGTTTTGTATTATAAGGTCATTGAGTTCTACTATGTCTCCTAATTGTCAACAACTATTCAAAACGTCACACTTGTAAAACAAAATATTACTTCAGAAAAAATAGTGCTTAATAGAAATAACCACGCCCAAGATTCTCATAATAATGCAAGAAGGGGTCTCACCTCGTTGAAGAGGCCCCCAGAAATTTATTTTGAACACAGCATAAAAAAGTAAAAAGTAAATAATTCCATCTTCAATTCACCCGGAAGTGAAATTCTGTGTTCAATGTAAAAAACGTTCATTACTGCAGACTTGCCTTCCCCTTAGCTCTCCTACAATTGGGGTTATTCTGCCTTCACAATAATGAACTTAATTACATTTAAGCCTCTAACAGCCCAACACCCACAAACCCAACAAGAAAGAGCAAGAGAATGGAAAATAAGGAAAAGACATTCTCTCAGATACAAGTTAGAGCTTGTGCTTTAGTCCGTTGTGACGCTTAACAACACAGGTATTTTGTCATGTTATGTCACAGTCCATTTAACATGCAACGGTTGTCTGGCTTGTTTTTGTGCAAAACTGAAATATTAATTGGATGCACATAAATTGACTGGGTAGCAGGCTGTAGTCATGTTCACTTGTGGTACATTTACTTGTGTACTTTTAGCTTACATTGAATGCTGGACTTTGCTGGAGTATTTTTCCATTGTGGTACTTAAACCCTCTGCAGTCTTGAGTTTTGTTTTACCTAAAAAGATGCACTGTAAAACTTTTCAACTGAGGTCTCGTGCGTTAGAACAGAAATAATTTTTACACTCTGATTCAAGTTCAGAGACTTATATGAAAAGTAACATTACAAAAAGTATTTCACACTCCAGAGTGTTTAGTACTTCTCCCTCTGGTGACTGAAACACGTCTCGTACGCTCGGTATTTATTTGATATTTATTATGATCTCCCTTAGTACTGTGGGGGGCAGCCAAGCTCCCATCTGCCTGTGTGTTTGTAGCAACTCGGTGCGTCACTATATCTGATAATAACAGCAGACCAAAGCCCTTTAAAGAGGGCCGACTCCGGATCGCACTGTGATTCGGTGAAATAGAGCACAAACAACCGCCCAAATACCTTGGAATCCTGCAGCATCCAGCAAAGCCCCAGTTATCAGAGTCTCCTCAGACACATGAAGAGAAGTTGACCAATTGACCAAATTGGCCCTTTCTGCTAAGTGGGTGGTCCCCTCAGGGCCGGCGGGACTCTGCAGTCCATCTCTTTAATGCGTCTGAGTGCATTACAATGATCTGAAAATGACTACTTTCACCCAGACAATACACAGCTCTTGACTGGCAGCGTGTGTGCACATTATGTTTCATTCATACATAAAAATATGGAGGCCTTTACCACAATCATTAATCAGTGCAAAACCATTGCAAAGTTCCCAGACAATTATGGTATGAAGTGTAGTAATCCTTTAGTATGCTTTGAAAGTACACATTAAAAATAACATAGCACAACTTTGGATTAATATAGGACAGTTATAGGAATATTAAAGATGACTGCATCCCGAGATGAATAGATCTCTGTGTATTGCACATTTTAATGGCATGTTTTAGAGTGAGGAAGAGGCAATAAATGAGTAACATCGTGTACAAACGTGGATTTGACTGGAAACATGAGATTGTTCGTGACTGGCAGAGCGAAGGGCTTTAATCTGTGTCTGCGGGAATTAAATGGGGCTTCATAATCATTCATTCAGTCCATGTATGGGAAAAGAGTTGAACTGGAGCCTCTACATCCAAAGAGAGTGGATCTTGACAAAATGATTTCTCAATGGAAGAGGGGCCTCATTAGCATAACAATTGTGGGAACTGCATGGATCTACTTTTCAGCAGCACTGTAAAAAAGAAAAAAAAGTACCATTATACATAATGATGAGGAAGAACTGCAAACGCGTTATTTCATTGTTGTTTCAAACTCGCAGATGGGAAAATGTATGTTACACATTCACACCCAACCCCAAGTCTTTCATGTTTTCTAATATATAGATATATATACATGTATATGTACACGCACACACTTAATTGCACTTCTTCTCAAAACAAAACATATTAACTATCTCAGCTACTTTGCATATACAATTCCTTGAACATATACATAGTAGATACATATATGTATATATATTTAAAAATACAATGTATAAATACTGTATATGGACAGGGAAATGTGTATACACACTATCTTTTAATTTCTATATTATTTTCTTTTATATTATTCTTGTATGTGTCAGTATGTGAGGGCGTCAAAACTGGATTTTGTTGCTCAGCTCACACACAAATATATACCATATGTTTTCATAAATATGTTTGTATATTAAATTAAAAATAGTTACGCCCGTCTTAGAGACAATAAACAAATTCATTTATAACAAATAAATAAATAAATACAATGATTTTAAAGATATATTTCTGACCCAATAGAAAGAGAAAATTAGAAAAGATAAGACAGAAATTCAGATAATCTTTACCGTGATTTCCTCGATTGTTTACCTTACTGCTTTTATTGGAATTGTTTATTCATTAATTTATTTATTTATGTGTGTGTGTGTGTGTGTGTAGCGATCCGCTGGCATAAATGGGTGGAGGCCCCTGGCCCCGTAGGGACCCCGGGCCACACTGCCTGTACCTTTAAAGCCTCTTGTCCCAATTAAAGGCAGGCCCCGCCCCCGGTGCGGACGTCCCATGAGTCATAAAGTTTGATGTCCTGCCCAAAGTTTAGACCCGAGTAAAGCAAAACTTTTCCTCTCCTAAGTGAGCTGCAGAGATTTGTGCGGTGAACTATGAATCTCCGCGCCGTGAAGATTCCCTAACAGCCCAAACTTGGCCTGAAAAAAAAGGCAAATCTGGGACTTTTCCAGCCGAGCGTTTGCGGCTTTTTCATTTTTCTGTGGCTGCGTCTGTGTTTCTTTTTTTTTGTCTTTTTGGAAAGTCGGGGCCGGACTACAACACAAATTCCACTGTGGAGTAGATATGCGCTTTGTTACATGCATAAGTATGCCAGCAAGAAACGCGAGGAAAAGGCTGTCTTTCACCGCAGATTTCGACAGCTAACACAGCTCGGACGAAACCAAAGCGACCCGCTGTCCAACTTTTAGAATGACTCGGGAAAACTTTTACTGATTGACGTCGAGATATCCAGATTTCCTGCTGCGTAAAAAGTTCGGCTCAAAAGCCCCTTTGTGTGTCTCACTTTACGCCACTTTTTCGGACACTTTCGACTACTTTTTCCAGAGTCTTTTGGGACAATGGATCCGAGCCAGCATAACCCTCCTGCCGGACACCAGATCGTCCACGTACGGGGCGACTCAGAGACCGACCTGGAGGCGCTTTTCAACGCCGTGATGAACCCGAAAAGCACCATCGTGCCCCCTTCCGTGCCAATGAGGATGAGGAAGCTGCCAGACTCTTTCTTCAAACCCCCAGAACCAAAGTCCCACTCCAGACAAGTAAGCCCGCCCTGTCTCTCACTGTCTGTCCCCTCCAAAAAAAAAAAAAAAATCACTTCCAGTCCTGAGGCCCGTTTGTGTCCCGGGCCTTCTGTGCGTAACTGCACGGGGAGCTCATAGTCCTTCTCCTGCTCTGTGCGTCTTTTCAACTATGCGTAAAAGTTGTTGTTGTTGTTATTCTCCAGAATTCATTTGTTAAACTGCTATGTTGACGTGTCTCCGTAAAACTCCACGTATATCAGCCTTCAGTACAATGTATTTAATTGTGTGTAAGCGGCCAGTTTCAGTGCAGCTCCAAACAGGAGCCGAATGTTCTGTGCGTAAAGGTTAGAGTAACCAAAACAAAACGAAACACAAACTTGTAACTGTTCTGCATTTGTTGACACCAGCACACAATAATATTATCGTAGCTAAAACGAGTGGTCACATTTAAGCAACGCTTGGCAGGACTTACATAGCTTGTATGTATGTGTGTGTGTATGTATGTATGTGAGAGTGTGTGTGTGTTCCTGAGTGTGTGATTTTTCATATTCCGGTTAAACAGCATGTTGGAATAAACGCCTTCATCGGTCTGTTTTGTATGTGAAATCATATGATGCTTGAATTTATCCCTATTTACTCTCTCTCTCTCTCACACACACACACACACAAATACACAACTGTTGCTTATGCTCTCTCCCTCGGCGTTTGTGAACATTGCGCATGCGCTCTCCCCCTCCCTTTCTCACCCCCCAGACCTAAACAACTCCACTGAAAAAATTCCTATACACACGCACACAGACACGCACGATCACACCCCAGAGGCTTTATTTACCCACACAGCACAATATAGGTTTTATCACACTCGTAGTGAAACCTTGTCATGGTGATGTAACGTTAAATGATTGTAAGCCATGTTGGGTCTCTCTCAGCTAGTTAGACATTGTTGTGTTTCTCACTATGTAAACAGAATCCACCATAGTGTGACTTAGTAAACTCAGTAGTGAGTTTATGGTGACTTGATTGTTCTTGACTACAATTTTTACATCCAGTAACATCAATCTTTTTTGTTTCACAATTTTGCTATCTGTGGTTGGCGTCCCTTCAGATCAAATAAACCTTAATGTCCTACATTCCAGTAAAACAAATCCTGAAGGAGCTCTGATCCAAGTGGAGCTCATGCTGTGTTCTGTCAGGGAGGAGAGGAGTCTGTACGGATTATTGGACTACATTTACATTCAAAATAGTTTTCCATCCATTTTAACAAATGTGAAGAGGACATAATAAAACAACACAACACAACATGTTTCAAATCAAAGACGCCTCGCTCAGTAACAGGGTGAAAGTTACAGGAGCTTCAAAGCCATATGTGCTCCACAACATCAACTCTGATAGATGGATGGATAGATAGATAGATAGATAGATAGATAGATAGATACTTATTAATTTCTTTAAGGAAATTGTCAAAAAAAGCTATTCTATACAGCCGTGCAGTAATATGAAATCTCTTCCCAGTGGGGATGAGTTGGCGCTGGATCCCATTGAATTAAATGGTAGCTGAGAGTAAGATCAAACCAGACAAGCCCAGCAGTCATTTCAAAGGTGTCTGCAGGAAGATGTGGTTACACTAAAGGATCCCTGCTGTCGTGACTCGTATTCATGCTGCCTATCTGACATCCCTCCTCTGTCTTCCCCCCCACATCACAGGCCAGCACTGACGCCGGGACCGCCGGAGCCCTCACCCCCCATCATGTCCGTGCACACTCGTCCCCAGCCTCCCTACAGTTGGGAGCTGTTTCCCCGGGCTCCCTGTCTGGCATGGCCTCAGCAGGTGCCTCCCCTCAGCACCTCCGTCAGTCGTCTTATGAGATTCCCGATGACGTGCCCCTGCCCCCTGGGTGGGAGATGGCCAAAACCTCGTCTGGTCAGAGATACTTCCTCAAGTAAGTGTCCACAGATCATGGCTGCAATCAGAGCAGACACGTGAACTCCAGAGTACCATCTCAGTGTGCATAACTGAGCGGGCGGACTCCGTGCATATATTGGATGAAAATATACAAATTAGTCTTATTGAGGCAGCCCAAAAGTCTTGAAGTTTGTTATATATTCCTTTGTCAATTAATGAAAATAGTACATGTAAAAAAAGGTCAGTCAATTGTGAAAAACTAATATTGGTCTACTTCCACTATCAATACTTTTGATAACTCCGGTCCTCTAATTTCACAAAGCAACACCTCATCAGTCATTACAAAACAATTAAATGAAGGAACCCTGCTTAAATCCCAGATCTGTTTCATTATCTTCCATCATGTATCCAAGATGAGAAGATACTGAACATCATCCTTCCAGCAGTCAGGGGAGTTGACAGCTCATTAAGGTGGAAACCAGGACAAAACTGGCAACAAATGGCAGACAGTTTACCCAAAAGTAACGGACAGAACTTTGGAAAGCACACCGTGCACAAACTCCATCGTTCTTGCACGTTTGTTGACAAGGAGCAAAATGTTGAGTCAGCATCCGATAATGACCAAACTCTGGCAAGTCCAGTCCAGAGAGTCGGTCTGGAGACCGGATTTAAATACTAGAGCCCTGTTCGGTGTATTTTATGCTGACAGTAATTTGCAAATCTGCTACTGTGCACAATGGCGTCCAGTGTTGTTAGACACAGAGAATTACAATACTTAAATTGAAGGTTATTAAATTTGGTGGGCCCAGCAAACAAGAGGAGTCTTTTGAGGGGCTGCTGCTGTATTTAGTGTTCCTTTTCTTGGGCTCAGGTTTCAGTCGAGACAATGAAGCACTGTAGCCGTCCCAGACTGCTACAGACACGCAGCTCTGCAAAGCTCATCTGCTGAGCGGCAGATCTCTTCCACACCTGACATCTAAAGTAAACTTTCAAAATAACAGGTACACCAGACCGTCGGGAGCGCTGGTGTGTGTGTTTGTGTGTGTGTGTTATCGCTGTCTTTTTCGGTGCATCTAAGGTTGGTTGGAAAACTTTGTTCTTGCGTATTAATGACCCATTCAGTGCGTTCGCTCTCGGTGGCGTTCTGAAGAGATGGGCATTTGTTCTTTTATTCTTTGAATTATTCATAAAAGTGACGCGCTCGTCAACAATTTATGTGAGGATAATCCGCTCTTTATGAAACGTTCCAACGTCTCTGAAATGTGCATCGGCGAGTGTCGAGTGCAAACCTGCTCTTCTCCAACACAAAACTTTTTCAGTTTTCAGAAACTCTCTCTCTCTCTCTCGCTCCCTCTCGCTCTCACACTCCGACCAGGACGATCTGAACAAACAGGATAGCCTTCGAATTTTGTTGTGATGAAAAAGAGCTTTTGGTACCAGATGCTTGGAGGTCTCGCATCTGGAGAACATCTGGTCTGTTTTGTGGAAGTTCCTCTGAAATTGTACAAAGGACAGGGGGGGTAGAAGAGAGAGGAGCTCTTCTCAAAGGCTCTCTCAGGATCAGTGCAATTAGAAATGTAGAAACTGACTGATCTCATGTCTCTCCAGACAATGAGGCAATCCTGTCAAGTAAATAAAAGTTTGGAAAGTTTGGGGCCGGAAAAAACAAGCCAGTGCTGTGTAACTTGAAACTATTATTCACTCTGCTTTGTAGCAATCATTTTATTTTTTTATATTTTAAAATTAGAACAGTGTGTCATTTTTGACTTGTTATATAATAACGGTTCTGTTGCCATGAGCTTTTCTCAATTACGGGCAAACAGGACTGCGATTTGAAAATGACCATACAACTGAATGTTGTCAACGTGAAGCGTGAAGAAACTTCGAGGAATCGTCCGTAGGCCGAGGGCCGCACATCAAAGTGCAGAGATTTGATCTGAGTTAAAGGCAGCCTCGGCAGAGCTGCTGGAAAAGACACTCCCCTATTTATAAACAGGGGTTGTCTGACACAGAAGTGCTGCACAGGGAGTGTGTGTGAGTGTATGTATGTGTGTGCGGGTGGGGGTGGGGTGTCAGTCGGCAGCCGGCAGTGCAGAGACAGAGCTCACATTTCGCTCAGGTGACCGGCCGTTGTCCTTTCGTAGATATATTAACCCAGGGTGAACGTTTAGTGAGGAGTCCCTCTCTCTCTCTCTCTCTCTCTCTCTCTCCCCCCTCCCGCTGTGGTTCCTCAGGACGCGAGCTGAACGGTTATACAGTGCAGACCAAACTGGCCTGCGTGAGTCACGGCAGCTTCGCGGATGCCAATGTCCCACTCCCTTTAAAGCGAGGCTCCGTTTTGGAATGAATGGAACCGTGGCGCTGTGATGGTGCCTCTTTTGTGTCAATGGAGTTAAATGGCAGCCATGTGGAGATGACTAGAAGAGGGGCCAAAAGAAACTCCGGCTCGCTCTTTGTCCGGGCACTGAAACAGTGATCTTTATTCAGACCACAGGCCTGTTGGGACTCATGTGAGCCTTCCAAAAATAGACAAATGGCTGAGATGAAGTTTAAAGATGGCGGTGAGAGAGAGAGAGAGAGAGAGAGAGAGAGAGAGCGAGCAAGCGATGGCTTTCTTGCTGTGTTCTTTGCACCTTAAATGTTCAGCTGCGACATGGGCGCACATTAATGATTGACTCTCGTGAAGATGGCTCTGAAATGGAGATAGAAGTTCGATTGGAGCTCTCTTCTGCCTCCAGCTCTTCATTTTTGTTCCGCCTGCTGTACAAAAAACAAAAACCTTAAGCTGGCAGAAGACCGGGAGAATGTCAACAAAGTCTGTTGACCTTTCCTCCTCTTTCTTCCAGCAGTTTGCTGTGGCCTTTGATTTATGACCAGAGGG
>OMNV01010431.1:8153-19261 GCA_900303265.1 Brotula barbata | reverse complement strand
TCCTATTTATAGCAACCTCTGCCGCCCATTGCAGCCCTTTTTCTGGATGCACTGGGAGGTGACTGCAGCGATAATTCCTCATCCTTAAACATTGATGCCAAATTTTGCATCTACTGGTGAATAATTCACCAAGGAGCCAAAAGCAGCTCGGTTTGTGTGTGTGAGGGTGTCTGTGTTTTTGTTTTTGTTTTTGTATTGTTGTTTTTTTCTATATGTAGAGGAGCTGGAGGAGGAGAATACTGTAGGTGGATGAGGGAGGTTGATTCACAAGCTCAAACGGATGCTGCAGAGCTCCTCAGGCAGGCAGGAGAAAGTGCTGGAAAAGAACAGCGTGGTTGGGTCCAAGCAGAGAACCGCTCCACAGAACCTTGCAGGACAAACAGACACCCCCACCCCCCAACACCACCAAACCACTGTTTCAGTAACATCTACGCAATATAGCTACAGTTTGTCTGTTTTGGTGTGTTTGTGTTCGATGAAGGTGCAGGGCGAGGCAGCGTGGAGTAGTCATGCCTCATATTCCAGACTGGATTAAAGGTGTGTGATCGACCCTCCGGGTTGTGGGGCCCCTTTGGCCGTCTCTGTTTAAATGTGGAGAGATTAGTTGGATCTCGGTGACATCGAGCAGTGTTGACGCTCAAAGGATCAATGAATAATCTCAGTTATCGCACAGCTCTCTGACATGCCCAATTCTGGTTGGTCAGTGACAGCATTAAAAGTACACATTTACTACAGGGGTATTTTGTGTAAAAAAATACTTGCTCATGTATCTTTGCCCATCCCTGGTCAATGGTTGTCCAAGGTTTCCTGTATCACTGTGTCTGACCGTTAATCGACCACTGTACTTATATATATATATATACTGTATATATAGAAATGAAATTCAAATTATATATACAGTATATATATATGTTTGGTATAGCTAAATATTCATTACATCCTGGTGTTTTTCCCATGTAAACAGTATGCATGTACTCCTGCAGCGTACCTCATTGGACTGCAGTCTGACCCCTGAGATAATCAACGATGAATCGATGATCTAATTTTTCCATTTCCATTCAGATTTTTCCCCTTTCACTCTGCCTAAATTATCGCAAAGATTCTTGGACAGAAGCTCCACAACATTCCAACATAGATCTGAATCTGTGTGCTGGTGGAGTGTGTGTGCGTGGGTTCGGTTTTCTTGGACGACGTCTTAAAGTTAGTCATGACTCTCATTAACAGTGTGGGAAGATGTAATTGTGTTTGTTTGTCATATTTTTGTTGTTTTTATCAGAAAGACATCAGACATCGTTGCAGAAAATGATGGTCTAATGGCTAAACAAGATTTGGCAAAATGTCACCCGAGGAGGATACAAAAGAGGGAACAGTTAATGAATTCAACGAGTCTAAAAAGTGCTGGCAAGACGAGCTTTTAGTGAAAATCATGGACATGTTTCAGGCTTGGATCACAAAATTTTTATACTTGTTTATGGGTCCAGATGGAATGGTAGATAGGAGGTAGAAGGACTGATGAGAATTGTTCTTCCATAAAGGCTACCAACTGTCGTAACACTCCCTCAGTCAGTGTTGTATCACCGATGTATATTTGCTATTTATTTTATACTTATTTAATTCCTGCAGAATCCATCTTCATTTCTGCACCTTGAACCGTGCGTCCTCATGCTCGCTTGACTTTCACACGCCGGCTCATAATGTGTTAACTTCAATAGTTAGACACACACACTGTGACATAACACCTCTACAGATGAATCTTTTCTCATCATTTCTATGACAACAATAAGATCAGACAAAAACGCATGGTCAGACTCGAGAAGTTGAGAGGCTGGGCTCCACAACAGCTCTCTTTTCCTCTATTTTCTCTGACAGCTTGATATGTGGGTGTGTGAGGATGACATCACCATACTCCCTCATTAGTGACCCCACGCGCTCTTCACTCCATGGGTGTGTGATGACTCACTGAGTTGAGTTGCCGCTAGTCTCATGTTTCCATTGTCTGCTGCCTGTCAGAGGCCTCAGTGTGGGATCAATTAGGGAGGAGCTGATGTCAGTGAGGAGACGGTGGAGAGAAAAAGACATATAGGAGAGGAGAGGTGTTTGGTAAAGCTTTTATAAGCGAGATACAGGATGGAACATTATCAGAATGTGCAGCGTAAGGAAAAATACTACTTTTATACTTTCTGCATTGTGGCGGTCGGCAATGCATAGAAGCAATTTTGCTTCGTCCTGATTTAGCCGGCAAACGTTGAGGCCGATGACGACAAAACAAGCAAATAAAAACGCACTTCCTGTCCCTGCCTCCGCTGAGGGGTGGCAACATTCATGCCTGCGGGAGGGGAATTTCTCTGGGCAAGGACAGTAAATATCCCCCCTTCTCATCACGGCCATGCTACGTCGCCTCAGTGGACCGTGTTCTATTTATAGCTTATATTTTGGACCAAAAAAAAGCTTTGCTCCGTCTTAAGTGGTTATGTAAAGTATTTTCTTGTCCCTTGTCTGTATTGCGACTAAAAACAGAAAGACTTTCGGGAATGGCTGCAGACAAAACGGATCATTATCAGACGTCGCTCAGACGGAGCCGAAAGCGTTCAGATGCCGTTGTGTTACATTCAGGATGTAATAATTTTGTAGAATAATGTCGTCATCCCAAAATCTGGTTCGGTGTCAGCATTTATTAGGTTTTCCTTCCATTCTGTGTACATTCTATTGGCATTTCTATCCTTTGACCCAATCTGACAGTTACAACATCCTCAGAAGCTACGCTGCATTATAGTGCACACCGTAGGTAGTAACACATGTCAAGCTCTGTCCACTCCCACGGATGAAATGATTTACGGACATGTCTGCTGCTCCAGTTACTAAAAGGTTAAACCACATACAGTCTCCGCACACACACACAGACGCACACGACCGCTTCTTGACCCCGTGATTGCATACAATCACTATGATCACACCCTTCCCTGACAAACACAAGACGGCTACGCACTTATATAACACATATTACGCACATGTGGCTGTTACGCCTGTGCTTTCATCTGAACAGACACACGTTCTTAACATTCATCGCTTTTGACCCTCAAGGGTTTGGTGTTAATTCCTGCCAGTGTCGGCCTGCACGACTACAGCATGTATGTTTATATTCCACGTGTGTCTGCCAGGTTACGTTTTCATCCTCGACACAAACCGACTGCAGTGCCGGGCGGAAAATGTTTTAGTCTGGTGAAAATCTTGGTGTGGCACAGAAAGGCGAAATAATTATACGAGAGAATGTTTTTGATATTCACATCCATCAGTTACGGAATTATTCATCCATAATCTGTCACACTGGTGAGACTATTAAATTGAGCTCTAAGAGCCACGGAAAAGCAACGATGTAATAGTTGTATTCTGTTCTTATTTTTAATTTTTTTTTATATTAATATCCTGGTATCTTTAGAGTCAGAAAAATAACAACTAGATAGTAAACAGACATTGCCGGCTGCAGCCGTTATGACATTTGAAACTCCCATTAGTTGAGTGCTCCGTCTCTGTAGCGCCTCCTGCTGATATAATAACATTCGAGTAAAAACTTTCGAGGACAAAAATACGTCATTTACGACAAAAGGGAATCACTGTCTCAGTTGTCAATCATGTCTCCTGCTGTCAGGTGGGAGGAGTTATGGAGGCTTAACTCGGGTGCATCAGGTAGGAGTGGGGGATGGGGGAGCCAAATTCTCCACTGACTCCACAATCATACAGACTGCTGCTGTAATGTGCACCGCAAAACCCCTTTCAAACCCTACTTGAACGGTGAATGTATTACACATGGGGACATGAGGTAAATCCACCATTTACAGGTAATAGTTCATCCCTCCATTTTAATCCTGCTCAGGGTCGCGGTGGCTGAACCAACAACAGTGTTTTTCTCCCATGACCTTGGAGAAAATTCCAGGTATACACAATGGAAATAACGGGGGGAGGGAGGGGGATTCACGGGTAGGAAAACATTCTAGCCCACGGGCAGACCTTGAACGATGTTAAAGAAATCTGTGATTCCAGTTTTGTTATTTGATTTTAGTTTTTTAATGCCTGAACAGGACTTAAATTTGACTACAGGAAAAAAATCATCCACAGCAACTTAAATAAATGGAAAGTGTGTCAGAGGACAAAACTCACTTTAACCTCAGTGATTTTTCTTTTTTAAAACTGGGAATTGCCAGCAGCTCAATAGTTCCATCTTATATCTTTATGATATTTTTACAGTCAGTGTGGATGGTTGCCAGTAGTTTTAATAGAGGGGCCGTGGCCCCCCTCTTGCCACCTCTCTGGGGGGGCCATTGCTGCAATACAGTTAGCTGTCATTCACTTATATATACAGCTATACATGCAAACACATACATTTGCTCCTCCCACCCATCCCCCCACCAAACCACAACACTGTCCAATACAAATAAAGCCACCGCACTCAGCAGGGACTGAAGCTCATCCGGCCTCATTCATTTCTCCTCATACTTCCCAGCTTCACACTGCAATCTCACCCTGCGTGCCTGTCTGTGAGAGTGTGTGTGTGTGTGTGTGTGTGCGCACTCATGTGATATGCAGCAAGTGAACGCAGGAAGTGCTGATTAGATTGGGGAAAATATGAATTAGCTGAGCCTTGGTGATGAATGAAACTCCCCTCGCCGTTCAGCTGTCAGCGCGCAGAAGAATCACAGCCTGGAAAGAAGGACTGTCTTTATTCTTGGCAAACAGAAATGTCGACTTGCTGAGGACACAGAAGATCATCTCAAATCAAAAGAGAAATCTATGTTAGCTCAAAAAACATAAGAAACCTCATACTTTTGAGAAAATATGTGGCAAGCTATTCCCAGTATCTATTCAGTGGAAATTATTTTGGGGTTTTTTTCTTCTTCTGTTTGTGTGTGAAATCTTTGTGTTGTAAAAATAGAACGCATGCTGAATTTAGTTAGTTATGTGTTGTTACAGTGACACCCTGATCTCCTTTTCTACCCCTCCCCGACATCTTCTCCCCTGCCCTCTTTTTATTTTGGGCCACTCTCTTACGGATCAAAGGAATTTTAGAGCATCCTCAAAATATCTCCCTTCAAACAGTGGATGGGGAGCCGCATGTATCTCTCCCTTTGATGGGCGCTGTGTCTCTGAAAAGTCTGTAAATTAGTTATATCGCTGTTTGTCTGTCAGTGGAGTACACTACTTTTCCCACCGTCTCATCCTGACATTTAGCCCGAGGGGAGAAGTGTAAATAGGAAAACACCTGGGGGATCACAGAGAGACGCTTTACACACGGGCAACACGTGCTTCTGTCTGCAAAAACACAGTCACACAGTCCTTACAATACACACACACACACACACACAGTAAACACACCGTTATGTCACCTGCACTTCAGTCTTTATACACATTTTTACATTGTGTTATTTAGTTATTTACATGAAAACGGTAACAAATCAGGTCATATGTTCATATCATCACGTGCTAACTACCTCATCCTCACTCTCATTAGATTGAAATCAGCATGAATCAGTGTAAGGTTATTACAAGTAACAGACACAAATCATACTACTATAAATCTATTATTCCCTCAACATTATAATCTGCATTATAATCATGTCAGTACCAGGGAGACGCTCCTTAAACTCAGATTATGTGGCCGTTGTGTCTATTACTTCTGCCTGTGTGTACAATTTACTCGTATT
The DNA here is from genome assembly GCA_900303265.1 of Brotula barbata. Classification (NCBI taxonomy): domain Eukaryota; kingdom Metazoa; phylum Chordata; class Actinopteri; order Ophidiiformes; family Ophidiidae; genus Brotula; species Brotula barbata. The sequence goes on along the minus strand of OMNV01010431.1, from coordinate 13,565 downwards.
TTCGTGTTAGTCACAGAATGTATAATAATAAGAATAATAATGTGTGTGTCTTGGAGTGTGTTTGTGTACGTGACAGTGTTGCTCTGTCTGAGTGGAAATTGGATGCAGCTGCGTTTTAATTGGCACAGCTGCAGCCAATTTATCAATCGTGCAGTAACCGATTTATGCTTTCGGACGCTTGAGGGCAGGTGGGAAAATGTTCCTGTATTTTATGAAGGAAAAGCTTAAAAATAGTTCCTCTGTGGCACCATTGACGTCTCGTGTATGTATCAGTTAAAAATAAGACTGGTGTGCATCGTTGCCCTGAAAGAAACGTGAAAATAATTACACACAAGACCTGCAGCCTTCCACATACACCTCTCTACAGTATTACTATTTACTGCTGTTTCCTTTTACCACACACACACACACACACACACACACACACACACACACACACATGCAGACACACCATGCATTATTCAGCACTGCTCAGTGCTTCAGTCTCTCCATCCCCCAAGCCCCAAGGTTATTTTGTTTTTATTTTTTTATTTTTTTTACTTTTTTTTTTGCTCTTCATCTGTAAGGCTTCCCTTGTTGATGTTGTTGTGTCAGACACATGGATCCAAACAGAGTGTGGCATCACCTCACACATGTTCCCTGACTCGATACATTCATTTTCCTGGGTAAATGCATCCAAACCAAAGATAACCCAAAACTCCCATTATTAGCTCGCAAAGAATGACGCTAGCGACAGCAGTGCTACATAAACAATGACAAAGAGAAGTCTAATAACTAGTTAGATAGTAACAGTATTTGTTTAGTTAAATTCAGGATGTTGCTTCTCAGTTTGAAATCCCAATCCAGCTTCCAACACCACAATGCTAGCTTGTAGCTGCAATGCTCGTTAGTAGCCTGCTTTCACTGCAGCTAGCTACAAGCTACAATTGTAGAATGTTGTCTACACGGAGGATAGTGATACAAAATAGCTCAAGTATATACTTGTGACCGGTCTGTTAGCATCATAAAAAAGCACAATAGGACAGGAAAATATGAAAGTGAATCGATCATGACTCATATTTGAGCGTTTTTTTTATCTGTGTTTGAGGATACGGTTTATCTGCTCAGTGCACACTGTGCTGGTGGTTGCAGACTGGGGCTGCTATTTATAGAGGCCGGGGTCTAGACCAGCGGAGAGAGGGAGGGGTGAGAGAGCGAGAGAGAGAGAGAGAGAGAGAGAGAGAGAGAATCTGTCTTTATCTTATATCTTAGATTGACTCAGATGGTGTTTTCTAGATTGAGTCGAGGAAGAATTCATTCAGTCTGTGCTAGAACAGGGAACCGTTTTTTATGGCGACACAACGTATTAACAAATGAGTCTACAGTCGTGCGGCAAAGCCAGTGTAGCACAGATGATGCTGATTTGGCAGAATAAACTGGTTTGAACAGAGGATGATTTCCATAATAACACAAAATGCAAAATGAATTCCAATGACACGTCAAGTGAATAGTGAATGAGATAGATAGATAGATAGATAGATAGATAGATAGATAGATAGATAGATAGATAGATAGATAGATAGATAGATAGATAGATAGATAGATAGATAGATAGATACCAAACCCAAACAAACATACTAAAATAGGGAGAAAAATGGATTGAGAGGTTCTGAAATATGAATGAGCAGCTCTGAGATTCACCGTGGTAAATGTGTTTTTCATCCTCTCCCCAGCTCTCTGTATCTATATTTAATGGCCTGCTCTTTGTAGGAGGTTGTTCTCTGGCTCCATCTATCCCAGCCAGAGTGTGCTGAGGCTGGGGCCAAAGGACCTGCAGGGGTCTGCTGGCAAAACCTGGAGGGATGATGTGATGTCTGAATATTGCATACATGTGTGTGTTTGTGTGTGTGTGTGTGTGTGTGTGTGTGTGTGTGTGTGTGTGTGTGTGCTTGGGCATGTGTGTGTTTTACTTGCGTTCCTTTGTTTGGACGCACGTATTTATGCGAGCGTGTCCTTTGTAACACACACTGTATCTGCTGGTTGGGTCAGGGCTGAGTGCCAAATTCATTTCCACGCCAAACTGAAAAATGCCCCCTGATGCTGTGCCCACTCCACATCCAGTGGATCCGCTGTTCCAGAATGCACTACTACATACCATACCAAACAGGTGTTCAATATTTATTTTTTCGATCAAAATCCCGCTGTTTTCTATTCACTGTTGTCTTCACGTGTGTGCGCCCACACACACACACACGCCTCTTCACCCGCTGTTCTTATAAATAAAACATGTCCCATGCTAACACAGTGCATTCATAAAAATGTGGGTTTAAACAAAACATCCTGAACAACTGCATGCAGGCACACACACACACACTTGCGTACTGAATGCAGAGGGAACATACAGTAAAGACAAACACAAACTGTCCTGGGCTTCCAGTACGATCCAATGTCTCTCTGGGACTTATGTTGTTTCTCATACTCCTCTGTTGAGTGATTTCTCACTGTGTGTGTGTGTGTGTGTGTCGGAATCATCTGATTTCTACACACAAACGCACAGTTACTGCCTCAGTAGATCAGCTCTGCAGATTCACGCCTATGAGTTATTAATGAAAGAACAAAAGCCACGTTGCAGAGACAGCAGCAGTCTTACAAAATGAGTCAGCAAGACCACCCCACCTGCCAAACATCCTAATGTGGAAGTTCCTTTAGGCTGCCTGTAACCCTGAATGACTCCCTGTACAATCAAGCCTCGTATATTTCATCAGCCACCTCTGCACCATCGGAAACTACGGATAGGGTTCACGCTGGAGAGATAGTGTAAAAATGGAAAAATTAGAAACAGAGGAGTCCGTTTATATGCATGAATCGCTCTATTGCACACCTGATTTAGATAACCCGGTGTACTTCTGTACCCGAAGACGAAGATAGGGAAGCGCTTGTCTCACATGGACATCATTTTAACCCTTTAAACGCTAGAGTTTACATTGAGGCAGACATAGAAAAGGCATTAAAATCTCAAATTATGATAGAAAAAAAATTCCAGCTATTCTGGATATGTTGGGTGTCATTTTATTTCATCTTTAACACGCTACCCAGGTAACATATGACCCATTTTGACATCTGACTCTGAAAGCCATTATTTAAGCCTGAATTGAATTAAAAATGACCCCCTAAAATGTCAAAAAGCCACTCAGAGTGCACTCTAAAGGCATACAAAATGACAAAATTGCATATCTAAGTTCACCACTTGTGCTGTGATTGCAGGGCTAGTCATCCCAGTTGTTCAACGGGCCCTCTATTTATAGAGTTACACTGGTAGCCATGGCAGAGGTTTCACACAGTGGCATCGGCAGCATAACATCAGCAGCAGGAGCCATCTATTCTTATTTTCGCTCTCGTGAAGTGCAGCTGAGTGGGAATGTTTCGCAACAAAATATATCTGTCAAATGATCGCAGGGGACGAAAAAATATACCACGAGCCCTTTTTATGTTTCTTTTCATATCTTTAAGATTTATACTGCAATTACAATAGCATTTTCCTTACAGCACGTTCCCATTCAGCACTGATGATGCCCATGTTTCTGAATCCCATCAAAGAAGATGACAGGCAGGGAGGCTGCTGGGAAATTTAACATGACTAATGGCAGACAGCTGCGGTGCACGTTACAGTGGGAGTGTGTGGAATCGGGCGGCCCTTCCTGTTTAACTTCATCCATTCTAATAAAATCACGACCGTAGTGTGCATTCAAAAGGTTAAACAATATAGAAATGCTCATGTAATGGCCACTGGTACCTCACATTTATGTTTGTTACGGTGCACATCTGACAAGATGTCAGAATATAGATCACTGTTACTGGAATTCAACTTTAAGCCCAATAAACAGAACCATATTAGGGCATATATTCATCATTTTTGCCATGGATAAACGTAGCGCATAATGATAACGCGTCAACTAAATGGTCGTAATGAAATGATCGTTGCAATGTTAATAATTCTTTTTCCTCGTTTGTGTTTTGCAGACGGTGCGTCATGGTTTCCCTTACCAACCGAGCGCTTTGGCGTTTGACCCTGTGCAGAAGATCCTGGCCATCGGTTCCAGATCAGGTGGTGTTCGAATGTATCCTTTAACCTGCACCCCAACCTGGAGACACACTAGACAACATAACATTCCTAGAAATAAAAACTAAAAAGTGGTTTTGACACAGTGAAATGATAAATGTGTTCACAATAAACAATTAGGCAAGAACAGGGTGTCATCAGCATATAATAAGGATAGTTTAGAGGTCATGTTTATGCATCGTTTATATTTAATAGCTGCCATAAACATTAACCTGAGGGTCCGTAAGGTCAATATGGAAACAACACAAGCATTCCTGGTCATGTTACAGAGAAGCACAGTGTTTTTTTCAATTCAAATGAATCTCAGTGCAGATCTGTGATTGTGGAATCCGCAACTGTCTTTAGATGATACTGTATCTGGTGCAGTTTTTACTCATTACTCATGGATATTATTGTCTTATTCTCACAAGAAGCCAGATGACTATCAACCATCACAGTAGACATTAATGTGTCATCCCATTCACGTATCGTTATCCAGAGATCTGTGGTATCCACGTGAACAATTTCGCAATGGAATTTCACATTATTTCGACAATATGAGTTCAAATGAATCTGCGTGAATCGGGATCAGTGATCCATCACTTATCGGTGAGCAAGAGAGTCTGAGATGACGTTTACAGTCACATTGCATCTCACACGCGAGCATCCGGTACAGAAACAGTGTGTCTCCAGTCGGAAGCCTCCATTCCATTCCATTCCCTTCCCTTCCCTTCCCCCTCCTCCACTCCTAATTCTCATCCCTCTTTCAGTCCTGTCACTTCACGTCGCTCCACTGTCATGTCGCGGGCTCAGGCCTGTCCGTTCGAGAGCGTTTCCCATGGGTCGCCCGATCAAGGGATGGAAGCGTGTGAGAGAGAGCAGCCGAGGTAGGAGATTACACCCACATAATACCCAGGGTTCCCACCGGTATCCCTCTAGAGGACTGCAGGTCAGCGCTGCAAGCAATTGCATATCCTGCAGAGGTCACAGCGCTAGGTCTGCTGGGTAAAAAAAATGGAGAAACAAAGCTTGAGAGCGAGTGAAAGTGTGCACAGTAGCTGATGAGAAACTCGGCCACATTTAGATGTTTGAAATCCCGCAAATCTCCCCGTCTTTACGTCTTCCCCCTATCACTTTAATGAATGCCTGAGCGTGGCACGCAGAGATTTGTGCTTGACAGAGGCCTCTGAGTGACTTATCATTTGCCGCGCACACCCACCTCTGCTCCCACGAGGCCTGTCACAGTCCCTTTCAATCTCACGCTCACATACAGCACACGCTCTTCACTATTTTTCTATTTCTTATTCATGCTCGCCCTCCTCTGTCTTCTGTTC
>OMNV01010416.1:8190-43170 GCA_900303265.1 Brotula barbata | reverse complement strand
GTGTTTGTAAACATAACATCTTTTTGAATTTTAGAATAATGGGAAGATTTTTTTAAGTCTTCATCTTACATTTTAACAAACATTACAGTATATTTAATCTACTTAATCCTTATCTTTGATACATTTTCAAAACATTTTTGCTCCTCAATAATAATAATAACAATAATAAAAACAATTTCGATGCTTGAACGTTATTGATAGTAAAAAAAAATGAAATAAAATCCAGACAAAAAGAGAAATAAGATCATCTGAGATCATATCAATAACACAGAGAATTTTAACAATGCGTTAACTCCTTTCACCATTTTTTCCATGGAAGGCACACCGGATGTGTTGGTTTTCCGGCCCAATCACCACCAGGAGAGCACGGGTTTCTTTTCTTTAATTTATTAGAAGATTGCTGGAACACACCTCCCTGTTGAATTTGGCTTACAGGATGAAGAGTACCAATGAAAGGACAACAGAGAAGAGTGGAGGAGCTGTGAGAGAGGGAAGGAGACAGTGGGACATTTCCATGATGCACATGTCGCCGCAGTTTGTAAACATACTTGTGCACAAAGTAAAATATTACTTACACAACGTTTTCCGCAACAATTAACACGACAAACAACGTGGTGATCTCGATGTGAACACAGGCATTAACAGTGACTTACACCATCCACAAAACCGGCTCTGTCGGCAGACAGCTCGAGTGAATCTTTTTCCAATGCATAGAATGTTTGCACTGCAAACTAAAACACATGAAAGATTTTTCTTTTTTCTTTTTTTTTCTCTCTCTCTCTCCTTTGTGATCATTTTTCTCTCCCATCGTGCCCTCGAAATCGGTTTGAAACTTTAGTGTTTAGTTGTGAGCGCCAATAGAACCTGTAATTGATGATTGCTGATCACCTCTGATAAGTGATAAAGTGGTGTCTGTATATACAAAACCATTTCCACATAACCGATCTATAAACCTAAAGGGCCTTTTGTGCAAATAAAATAAATATATCTATAGATGTGACAGCCTATATTTCCCACATCCACAGGCGGAATTGTCGCCCGTGAATCAGGAGTTCATGCAGGCCTAAAATTTTTAGTTTAGCCATAAAGTTCGCAACTAAATTCGAGTTTACAGCAGCCTCCGAATAAGTACAAATCAACACATGAATAAATGAACAGATTCATGAATAATTCTATACCAACAACGACAAAAACCAAAGCAAACACAGTTCAACAATCAATGAGGTAATTGGTAAATGGCTATACTTCAAATAATAGGCCTATCAGGAGAAAATAACTCGCTAGTACCAAGCAAATTACCTCTTTCCACGTGTTATAAAAGGCAATGTCGACGTCGGCATACGTTTCCCTCGGAACAACGGAGCGAAAATCTGTGTATTCTGTTCTTTGCATACTTCACATTCACCGATAACGTGAAAATAAACAAGATATATGAAGCCTCATAAACTGGGTATCTAAAGCCCGTTGTGCGCCAACGTGTAAAATCGCCGGCGACAAAAGACTGAAAATGGTGTCTTTTAGTGTCCCTTGGTCCCCAAATTCAGTCACACAACTTATTCTTTCCTTCTGTGTTGTTTGTTTTTGTTTCTTTGCCCATCAGTGAGCAGCGGAAAATTTCAACCTCTTCTGCTTCTGTCTTTGGTTACAAAACCACACTCGCACCACGTTTTTTTTCAGGTCCAACTTTTCAGCTATAGCTGCGATTTTCTCGGACGACGGCCGAGGCTGGACGGCGAAGTACGCCTCCAAAGACCTCTTTTCCGGGGCCGCTATCGAGGTCCTCTTCCGTTTCTTTTCCCCGCCGTTGAAAATGTCCGGTTTGCTCATTTTCTCTCTCTGGGCCCCCTCGGCCTCCTCCAGCCAGGCCTGCAGGATGGGCTTGAGCGCGATCATGTTGTTGTGGGAGAGAGTTAACGACTCGAATCGACAAATTGTACTTTGGCTCAGTGATCCCACGCCGGGGATTTTGAGATTAGCCAGCGCGCCGCCCACGTCCGCCTGGGTCACCCCCAGCTTGATCCTCCGCTGCTTGAAGCGCTCCGCGAAAGCCTCCAGCTCCCTTGGGTCTGTGTCCGAGTCATTGATGGAGGGCAGTCCGGCGTTAGTGAGCCCTGGGCCGCCTTGACCCCCGCCGTGGTGGCCAGGCAAGAGCCCGTGGTGGGTGAGAGGCGAGTTCATGCTCATAGCCGCCTGGTGGGACAGGTGGCTCAAGCCGTGCATGTGAGAGTGCGGGTGGGCAGAGGAGGTGGAGATGAGCCCTCCGCCGCCACCTCCGCCGCCTCCGCCGCCTCCTCCGCCGGCCCCGTCGTGCGCACCGGGCATCAGGGCCAAAGACTGCGAGCTGATGTGGTCCATGATGTCCGGAGGCTCCAGGTTCTGGTGGTGGTGATGGTGGTGGTGGTGATGGTGGTGGGCCAGCGGCACGGTGGACGTGGACGAGCATGGCACCGTGCTCATCGTGTGGTAAGTGGCGTCGGGCTTGAACGGGTGCGTCTTGCCCTGGGACACGGCGATGTCCACGGCAGCCAAAGCCTCAGCCCGGGCCAGCAGGGTCTCATCCAAGCTCGCAAATATGTTACTCTGCAGCTGCAAAAACGAGAAGAGAGGAGGGTGAGGAGGCGCGCAACGGCTGAGATAAAGGAAAAGACGCGCAGAAGAAAGAAAAAGACGGGGAGGGAGGAAAGAAAATAGAACCAAATGTCAGCCGGGAGTTTTGGCAGCGCGTAACAGCCGGATTATTCCTTCAGAAGTTAGGAGTCGCAAAAATTAATAGAAAAACAGCAGAGCCTGACTATGGATGAGCGTGCTTTCAAAAAGATCACACACAGTTGCTACAAATGAATACATGAAAAAAACATTAAGCGTGCGTTTTGGCTGAATGTGCCTTGGAGCGCCCCTTGTTATTACGCGCGCTGAGCGCTCGGCGTAACGTACAGCCTAGTCACACACAAAAAAGGACAAAGACGAAGTTTTGGGGGATAATTTACCTGTGGAGTTTGTAGACAGGCTCTCCTTATGGCTTCCGAGCTGGAATGCAGGGTGGTGTACTTGTGCTCGGGTAAAGAGGGATGCATGGCGAAGTGCGGCTGTTTGCTGTTCATGGACATCATCTTGGCGAGCTTTCTCCAATTAAAGTGCACGGGAATACGGGGGGGAAACGGCAACACGAGCGGGGGAAATAGTCATAGATACACAGTGATCCTTTCGTCTATCCGGTTAATGACGCGCTGGAGTTCGCTGTGTGCTGCGCCGAGTGCAGCCTTGAGCCCGGAGATCACAGAGATGCCTGCAGTCTCTCAGACGCACTTATCTGTCTACTGTTTCCCACTGCTGGGGATGAGAGAGGCTCTTACACCTGAGCGCCTCAGATCTCGTCAAGCCCGTGCTCGGCTGCTCTCGCGAGACATACACTGCCAGAACAGTGCACAGGGCTGTCAGATGAAACCGCTCACAGGGCAAGGCTGGCACATCTGGAGAGGAGACGCCTGCGCAACATCCAGACGCGATCCCAATGACTTTAGGCCTTATTTTGAGATACGGAGGCCAAAAACCTTTGACTTAAAATTGTTTATTTTTAGTAGCCATTTATTTGAGGCAGAACATCAGATTCCCAAGGATTGTTTTGAAATGTGATTCAGAAAAAGTTGTGAAAAATTACAATATGCTTCAAATGCCAATTCTTTAAAGCACTGTTTGTTTGTTTTTTTCAAAAAAAAAAAGTTAAATGTAGAGGGGACATCCTTTGTAAGCAGGCTGATCTCAGCCCTGTCCCATTCAGTCGTCCCTCATCTTAACCCTTTTAAGTAATGAGACCCCCGTCTTATCATTAGAGCCCATCACCGCCAGATGAGTACTAAACAAATTGATTTAATACACCAGCGTAACCTTGTACACATCTTTAACTAAATTAATTAATCCCAATGAATTAACACTTCATTTATTCAAACCACAACGGCTACCCAATTAAAATTTCATGCAGCGATTAGAGGTATGTGAAATATACATGATATCGTTAAATTTGCATAGTAAATAAGGTGCTTTTTGCTACGTTGGAATTACTGTGCGTGTGTGAGGTCTCTAATGTGTTTTGTTACAGGCTACAGCGCTGACACGCACTGGCACTGGTCTCCGGTCTTTAATAATGGCGACAAATTAATATTGTTTCAGGGAAAGCAACACAATAGCAAAGGTGGCACAAAGGATAATCTGATCACGTGTGACTCATCGCTGAAGAACAGTGGAATATATTACTGCAGAATGAAAAAAAAATGCTTAATATGATATTTCATTATAATAATTACATTATTTATTCAATGCACAGCATCAAGACTAATTACCATTAAGGTTGCAGGTTGTAGTCAGTTATGGAAAAAAGTCAACTTCCATTTTTCCAAACTATAATAATTTTATTTAATACATTCTACAGTGTAATTTTGTAATTTGAAATCATATTATGGTTTTCATAGTCAGAGATGAAATCACATCCACATGATGACCACGTTTACAGAACACATTAAAATGAGAAATATAGATAAATACTGTTTGGTGAGTTTAGATTTTTTTTTTTTAAATGTTTCATAACAAAAGCAGTGTTAGGTACAACAGACTCAGCTCAGACATGATCTTACAGCCTAAATCTATTAATTTGCCACTGAGACCTATACAAAAACTATTGTTTGCCATAACTTTCACTGTTTTTATTACAATTTTATCTTTTTTTTTCTTACAATTCCACATCAGCACAATGTCAAGCCTTCAGTTCAAGAAAAGTTTTGCCCCAGCATCTTTTTTTAAAATTCAAACATATGGAACACATGACTGGCACAGCTGACAAATACATCCTGATGCATGAATCCACAGGTTCCAGCTTTGAAGAACATCACATGAGCTTTGAAAGTTTTGTGGGACTACTGGTGTTAAAGGGACTATGAGACTTTCGCTTTATTGGCTGGCCGATGTTCAGCGTGTACTTTTCTCTTGCTGTGTTCACAGGTTCACTGCAGCAGCTGGAGGAGGACGAGGGGTTTATGTGATCATGGTGTTTACTTGCTGGACTGAGAGAGCAAGAAGGACCAGCGTTATTCTCCTCCAGTGGATCAAAGAGCAAATCAAAAGACAGTTCTTCAGTCTGAGAGGGTCCTCCTCCCCCTGCGCAGCTAAGGACTCTAGCACCATCCTCCACACCTGATAACCGACAAACAGAAATGTCCTCTGAAGGGCATGTTGGAGCCTCTTTGCCCTGCAATGGAGCACTGATGGCGTCGCATAGTGCCTGGTTTGGTGGGTCACATTGTTTGACAGGATCAGATTTATCACTGTAGCTTGACAAATCATCAGAGCTTGTGCTTGGTTGTGGGACAATAGTGACATCCAAGTCTGCTGGAGGTGGGGAAGCCAGAGAGAGCTGTGATCCTCGGCTACTGGAACTCTCTCCATCCAACATCATGGTGTCCAACTCTGAGATTTTGTCAAGATATGCTGCATCCATGGATGCCTCACTGGACATCTGGAAACTTTCAGGAGGATTTCCATCTGGATTACAGGATGCTTCTCTTTTGTCTATCAGTGAACCTTCTTTACTAGGACCTGAACAGGATTGGTCGTTGCGGTTGGAACCCTGCCATGTTTCCCAGAAGACAGTCTTTGAGGGTTCCACCTCGCTACTGGGAGACAATCCTTTGGGGAACTTGGCAAGGCTGATGAACTGGTTCTCCGCAGTGCCGACGCTCTTCTGGGGACTGGGGAATTCTTCAAAGTTCAGTCTCCTCAGATAAGACATAGCCTTAAAAGCAACTTTCTTCTCACGAAGACCAGGGCTTCTCAATGTCAGGCAGCTGAAGGCAGAGGATGGAGTGGAGGGCAAAAACTCAGAGGAGGTGCTATCAAAGTCTTTGTGGTTTCCAGTTAGATTCTCATTAAACTCTCTGTGGTCTGGAAGTTCTACGGATGGTGTGAAGATCAGACTTTGAGTGGTAGAAACTGTTAGACATTCAGCTTCAGGATTGCGGACGGACTCCCTCTCGTTGTCGCTCAAGCTTCTCTGCATCATGTTGATCTTCTGTTGCTCTGTGAGAGCTTCTGAACCGCCTTTGCTGGTCCCATGTGTATCCTGCCTATTAGGACGTCTCTTCTCACAGTTACTGACCCGAGACTCCAGGTCTTCGATGTACTGATCGCTGCGCTCCAGGGCTTTCTTCAATTGGTCCACTTCTCGCTCATATTGCTGGATTTTTGCTTCAAGTGCTGCCACTGTATAACGACCAAACCTGACAACAGATCATATTGGGTCATTAAAGTCCAAGGCATGGAAGAAGAAATAAATAGTAGTAATAAAGCAGCACACACGAAAATTACTTACTTTTGAGGAGATCTGCTGGCCACCTCTGCTTTTAGTCGCATATTCTCTTGCACAAGGTCAACGATTTGAGATCGCAAAGCCTTATTTGCCTAAATATGGAAAACACATTGGCAGCAACTTTAATTTCAAAACACCCAATCTTAGCATTTCTGAAATATTTCTACAAACAAGCTCTTTTTTTTTTAAATCAGTCTTTCACTAAGTATAACAGAATAATGCTCTGTTTTGTGTGGGTAAATGAAGAACAGTGATCATAAACATCCATGGCTATGGCTCAATATAAAATTTAGAACATGAGGAAAAGTTACTGATACCATTTCTACTTTGTTAGTTTAGGTATATTATAAGACCAGTTATAGCAAAGCTAGATAGATTACTAGAAAACAAACAGATAACCAACTGTTTATATATTATTTGATACTCTATCTTACATTTGCGGAGTATTTGGCAAAAGAAATTAAAGATCTAAAAAAATGACTTAAAGGTTGTCATTGTCTTCAGCTTAATGGGTCTCCTCAAACAATTTAGGAGTTCAGAGTAAACGGAACAAATAACGCTGAAACTTTTGATGCTCTTTTACCTCATCTATCAGCACCCTCTTACTGCCATAGTTGAGGATGATGAGGCAAATGTTTTGATCCTGTGTGTCAGGGCAAGCAGAGTTTGTACGAGGGAAAAGAATCGCAAATTATACTGCTGATACCGTTGTAGACTGACACTAATACAGACTTTTGACTCATGTTAGATAAAACTGTGGGGATTTATGAACGATTCAAAGTGATAATCATTGTATTGGATAGAATTGATGTACAAACTCACAAGGACAAGATGAGAAAGGATCGAAAGGATTCCTTTGGGAGAATATCCTAAGCTGAAGTGTGTCAGACAGACACACCTCTTCACTTTCTATTACTGATGGGACAGGACTGCTGCACTTGGAGTCATCATCTGGTTACAATTACTTGATATGTGTTGTGTAGGTCTGAACAACACAGACAGAATGAAGAAAATGACTTGTTTTTCTGGTCTGTATTCTTTTAATGCTTAACCTTTGGGTATTGATCTCTTCTAATAACAGTCAGTGGCATGTTTAATTAATCTCTGCCAAAGGAAAAGTTCACTAATGAATGGCTGCACCCATGATTAACATTATTGTTAAACTGCCAGAGTGTGTGAAATACACTTTCTGATTGAATTGTGCTTTGAATGGAGTGTAGTATTGTTAAGCATATATGGACACTTCCTTTATTCCCAAGTTCTAAGCACAGACAGCTCATAGAGCTGAGCTGCTGTTACCAGTAACTGATGGCACTACAGAAAATATGCATTCCTTTGCCATCTTAACTTTTCCTTATTCCTTCTGTTTTACTTATGTCTTAATTGAGAGTGACCAAAATGCAAAAAAAAGAAGCAAGTGAGAGGAAACGTGGACACATAAGGATGTCAAAATGTGTGTAATTTGCGTACCTCCTTAATTTTATCCATATCCTGCTTGACTTTACTGCAAAAATCTGTGGCAGCCCTCAGCTTGTTTGTCCATTCTTCCAGAACCATGGGGTCAACTGTTTTGTCGGCCATTTCCCTTGTATTACCAGTAATGTTGCAAGGATCCAAAGCAGTCTTTAGTTGTGATTCCAAATGTTGGTTTTTTGTTTTCAACTCCTCATTTTCTCTGATCAGCCCTTCGATTTCCTCCTGTTAAGAGTGAAATTACATGAATGCAAAAAGAGCTTAGAGAAATAGACTGATTATTGTAGCCACTGAAGGCTTGATAGTTTCTGTGCATAATTTAGGAGAATTTGTATCAGTAGATAAAGCTATGAAACTTGTTTTGCAACTGAGATGCTTTTAAAATTAAGATTATTACACACACTCTCTCAAAAGTGCCCCCAAATTCAAAACGTTTCTCCCAGCTGCACGTTTGACCCTGAAACTCAACTGTGATTTGTGTTGAGTTTCATAACATTATTCAGCTGACATGGAATCAATCGATGATGATAGAATTTTGACTAAATTAGGGAACTGGTATACAATGTACAAGTTCAATTGCACACCTAATGCCTCTGGCATATTTTAAGGAAGACATGACACTGCTGGCTTGCAACTGACTCACAAACTTGTTCAGCATTCTGAAGCTCCTACAAGGTTTTATCATAACAGCAAAATCAACAACATTGGTTGCAATGACACGATAAAACTCTACCTCATATTCCCGTAGTAACAGTTCTCCTCTTGTTTTTCTGAGGCATTTCCTTGTAGAGCTGCTTTCACTGTGCTCACTCTCATTGGTGCCGCCTGTGACGTAAATATTAATAGGAAAATTGAAAACTACAAATGACAACAAATCACATACTTTGGTGCTTTTGCACGATTCACATTTGGATTTAAGATGCTAATCTTGGTGGTTTATGGAAGCTCGACTGAAAAAGAGTAGAACTTATCGACTCTAGTGGCTACTAACAGTCATTTTACGTATTACAGTCATTGCATAATTACATTAAACCTGAAAACTAAATCTCAAGGTCTGCTGGACCAATTTTAGAAAGCTGATTTGACTATTGACTAAAGCTGCATCCCGATCGGCAATAGATACATTCAAGATGCGTGTCAGACACAGGAGTTGAACATAAAAATGTACAACAGGGAAGTTAAACTTTACGAGTGATGGTTACAGCTAAAACAGACTTTAGAACTCTTTAAAGTTGCAAACAGCCTTTTTGTGCCCGTATTTAGCAGGGAGTGAAAAAGATGACTGAACTCTGATGCAGTATGTTGTCTTGTGTTAACAGTGTGCATCTTTGTTTCCACTTGTTTGCATCCAGCTACTCACCAATGATTTCCCTGCAGGGATTCTCTGCCGTGATGGGGACTCTGCAGGAGGGACACTGGCTCACTTTCTTTAACCACGTTTCCATGCAGCATGAACAGAACACGTGGTAGTTTGCACATATCACCGGCTGCCTAACCTGCTCAAAAGTTAAACGTAGGATAGTGTGAGCGAAGTATAATTTGCATTATATCAGGAATAACTTAAAGTCAAACTTATAGCTAACCACTTTGTTATCGTGTTCGGACAGCAGTTTGCCTCATTACCTTTTGTTTAGTATGTTACAAACGCTTACAAAATGGAGAAAACATTACCTTTCCAAGGCAGATTTGGCAAGATATGGGCAAAGTTAGAGAAAGAGTCGATGCTTGAAAGTTATGAGCCATAGTTTGTGCGAAAATACAGCACAACCGCGGACGAACATAACACAAAACAAACACACTTCTCTTCCGCAATGCGATAGTACAAGTTACCCACAACGAGAACAGCGTCGCGTCGCGCGCCGAATTTCACGACTACGGAGAGCCAAAAGGCCCAAAATATCTACTAGTTAACGCGCAATCCGGTAAGCAAATAAATACCATGCCTTAATAGTAGTAAGCGAAGTAGGAAATGTAAAAAATATCTAAAAAGTTTACTATTTTATGCGCATATCAAGGCTATATATAAATACCTTATTTTCCCTCAATAAATACAACTACTTTTAAAATGTTACCAATTTAGTATCAAGAGTCTAGACTATGGCAAGCCAACAG
Source organism: Brotula barbata (assembly GCA_900303265.1). Taxonomy (NCBI): domain Eukaryota; kingdom Metazoa; phylum Chordata; class Actinopteri; order Ophidiiformes; family Ophidiidae; genus Brotula; species Brotula barbata. The sequence goes on along the minus strand of OMNV01010416.1, from coordinate 33,230 downwards.
GCCCAAAATCCCTAGGAGCGCATGTGCAAACATGTAAACCAATAAATAAATCTAAAATGAATACATGCTGTACTTAAAAGATAAGCGTATTCATTAAATAAGTACTTTTTGCCAATGAATGTTTAGTAAAACAATAGAAAGAATATCTGCATCATAAGTAATGCACAGACGTATATCATTAAATTACACATAATGATAAAAATTTAGTTAACCAACTTCCAAGACACTCTTTTCCATACAATAAGAAACATTGCATATTTGCATATGTAAATGAGAATAGAAGAAAATAAATCACATAATCTTGGTCTAAATGACCGAGGGGACATACGTCTATAAGTCTTCTTTCATGTCTGACGTGTAATGCAATTATTGTTTCAAATTTGACACTTAAAGCCTTAGGACTCAACGCTGGCTTGCACCAGCATCACAGTTTTTCAACACACATCTATGATCAGCAAATCAACAATAACTATTACCTTTTCATGGTTAGCAGCTTTTTAGTGATCTTTCATTCTATCGAAAAAAACTGGAAAATATTTATTAGAATATTCTGAAATAGGCACATGGCAGGTGATAACAATAGGATAGACTGAAAACATGAGTATGTAGAATTGAGCAAAGATATCATTGAAACAGTCAGTATGTGTAATCACACCAGGATATTATGTATTTTTGACTGTTCTCTGCCTCATTTCACACTCTAACAGACTCTAATGTTACAATCTTACATTACACACACGGAGAGTGCTGGTAGTGATACTGTTACCTCACTCACAGACTGGCTGTTATGAATGTATTATCTTCCTAAATAACATATTTGTTAATGTCGATACTCATTTATATGGACCTTCATCAAACCACAAGGTAGCTAATGAAGATGTATATGACCAAAAATATGTGCAGATATCAATCCTCCCATCTCTGTATCCTAAATCAGACAAAACAATAAACAAACAAAATCAAAACAACCTTTTTGACATTGAACGAATAACTTTTGCTCTGTGCTTTGGATGTGCAAAGCAGTGCATACTATTGTTTTTCTGCCTTTCAATAATTATTAATATGCATTGAAGTTTTGAAAGTGACTTAAGTCAAGTTTCCTGGATCTTGCCAAGTTGGCTTTGTACAGTTTTCTGTTATTTCATTGTAATACATCTCTTATTGAACTGGGAATTTTCAGATCAGAGTTGCCAGGTTTGTCACTATCATTGACAAATGGACTGAATATCAGCTGGAAGGGGAAAGCGGTGCTCTGAAAGTTGTATCGTATTATATGCTTATTTTCCAGTATAAGCATAATCATGCAAATGGTATAACAGAGTAAAACATTTACCAGAAGAAATATTGAGTCACCGGTGTATCCCCCATGAGCAAGTCAAAGGCATTTCTAATTAGAATGTAACAAGTTTCCCAATATCCACTGGAATGCAGTAAATAGGCTGGGATTGTAACTGTAAAATTAAGTTGAAAAACAAGCGAGTGAATAAAAATCTACTGAGGAAAAAAACATAAAAGACAATATATTGAAAACTTGTATTCTATTCATATTTTCAGGATATGAACAAGTATGTCTGTTGATAGCTGATTTTTTTATGTAACATATTCATCCATAAATCCCCACCTAGGATGAAGTCTAACATTTTGCAAATATTTGTATCAGGAAAATTATGCAATTCAGATAGCGGTCTAGTGATTTATTATTAACATAATTTCCACTATATGTTTTCAAATCAAATCTCAACCAGTTTAGGCTTCAAGAGCCATTACTCATAGTAAACCAACATGTCCTGTGCTTCATTGTATCTCAAACATCTTCTAAGGATCTAATATGATTAGAATTGACTGAATGCAAAATAAGCTTGTACATTGATACCATGTTAAACATATTCCCGATACATGTTTATCTTGTACAGTTATTTTCAGTTCGATAATAAACCCACATGGGCACAAATGAGGAATTAAAAATATTAATAATCTGACATACAAATATTTCTAAAAACCACATTCTGACTAAAATAAAACAAACCAGTGTATGCAACTGAAAAGACAAACTTTTTTGTCGAGACTTGTCTTAATTTCCACAAAAGATTTCAAAGATCAGCTGATACGGAGGATATCGCACATACTGTACATAATGCAAAACATTACTCATTATATATTGAGAATGATATAAAATAAGTTACTGGGAAACTCCCCCTAGGTTAACCAATGACAAACTAAAATGAAAGAAGGCCATTTTTGTCCCATTATCCCGCAGAGATTGCATTGGTTTGCAACAGGCCGGTCATTAATTGGTGACAGTCAATTAATCACAGCTGGTACAGACGGCTGCATCTATTGATCTTGTCTGAGCGCTTATTTTTCATCCCTAAATGACACCGATCGCCAGATTTGACCAGCGTGTGTAATGGACAGTGAAGAACCAATGACCCGAGTGTCAGACCTGCGCTGGGTGGGCTCCGAATCCCCTCCCCCATCTGTGCCAAATAGCATCTTTACCATTTAGCTCGGAAAGGTTTAGACTGCCCTAAGAGCACAGCAGCGAAACAGTGTGCTCTGGTGCTCAGATGACCTTTCTGTTTAAGGCTTAATCTCTGACAAATGCTTGCTTTAATTAGCCTGATACCCCCTGCCTAGACTGCTACCCCACCCAGCTCACCTCTCTCCCATTCTGGGCCCATCTCCCTGTACTGTATCCATCTCGCAGTTTCTCCGTCACCTACATTATCCTTTCTCCTATATTTCTCAAACATGTATCCCAAAATTATCACTCAAAGTCAACAACTTTGACGAGATAATATTCGATCACTTGGTTATCTTTTCTGTCATAATGCACTGATACGATATTTAAATGTGTGTGTCAGCGTGAGAAAAGAGAATTAAGGACAGATCATGTGGAGGAGAAGGAATGTAAGTAAAAAGATTAGCCTGCATGTGCACATTAAGGGAGTCTTTAGATAACACACAACGCTAACATGCAGGGCTTATGTATTGATTAGCCACTATCTGCTACTGTAGTATAGCAAAGTGTGTGAATTCAAGGAAACCGCAGACTGTGTAGAGGATAAAATGGTTTATTGTGTCCTGTTGTCAAACACGTGAACCAGAAAGTCCCCTTAAGTAATTTTAAGATGCAGCTGTCACAACACAGCCAACATTGACCCTGATAATCAAGTTTAAAAATTCCATTCAAACAACAAAAGTAAGTAACAAAGAAAGTATATAAAGAGACTGAATACCAAGAGGTGGACTGGCTTTTTACAAATCTTGCTGATTATTGTTGAAATTAAATCTTTGCTCAATTTTATCTCCATCCAGAGACTGCAGCAGACTGAGCATTCCTCCCTCTGCAGCAGCAAACAGAAGTAAAATAGATGCATGGCTACAAATCCCTGTTTTATTGGAAAGGGGCCTAATTATTAGGATGTAAGTCAGGCTGTGACTGGAGGGCCGTCTCCTTGATGCGGGCCTGGTTTATATTTATCCCCTCCTCTGCAGCTACAGCAGCAGTGCCACCATCACTACCAGCAGTGTGTGGCGCTTTTATTACATCGCCCACAGGCAGGTTCAGCCCTGTCACAGTCTCACACACACACACACACACACAGACACACACACATACACATATACGCACAGCCTGCAGGACCGGCAGCCAGTTGAGTCCCCTCCACAGCAGAGTTACCCCACATCCCCATGCAGCCCCATATGGACCCCTGGGACAGCGGAGGGAGGGAGTGGGTATTATGGTAATACTATAGCCTGCTGCTCCCTTCCCCTCTCCTGCAATCACAGCTGGGAAGGACCATCATTACAAGTATTGTAGCAATCTGTTTAAGAGGGACGCGTTGGAGAGGTTGGGTGACAGAGAGAGGATGAGTGCTGCATACATAGATCACATAAAATATGATTAAAATGTGTGTGAGGGGACCAGGAATAAAATGCAAAACTTGTTATGAACACCTTATATCAAGTCCACTGTCAAAATGGCCAGCTGTAAATCTCTATTTTCTCCTCTTTACTTTTTTATTTCATTAAAGGTTTCTTGTGTTGAGCTGGTCATATCTCAAGACAGGGGCCTGTGGCACATAAGGAATAAATAGGACATAAAGTACTTGAATCTCTAATGTCTCATATAGCTTTACCAATCTATATTGTAGCGTGTCACGAGTTGCAAATCCATTAGAAAAGTGTCAGAAATCAAATAGCCTTGCAACAGTGCACTGTTCTTATGGTCAGATTACCCTGATTTCATGCAAAATTCTCCAACCAATTATTTTTATTTTTAGCAGAAGAAATATTGCAGGTCTCTCTGTGGAGACATTTGAATGATTTATATAAGCTTTGCTGCGTGGTGTTGAATGAGGAAAAATGTTTTATGCCATATATTAATTGTCCTGTATGTATCAAGAAAGTGTGATCAGAATAAACAGCTTCCTGTGGACCTTTGACAGAGCAGTCAGTCACTCTCTCTCTTTGATGAACCTGCTCAAAGCCATCCATCTACTTGTTTGGGAGTAAAAGAATAGGCTGTGATTCAGAGCCTTCCTCACACTCTGTCATCCTCACAGTATTTTTAGGAAACAGAGATATCCATTAAATGCCATTTCCCCCCCCGCCCCCTTCTCTCTCTCTCTTTTCTATTTTCTATTTTCGGCAGAGTTTTCAACAGAAAGTTCAATTGGAGAAGCACCAAATCTATAACATCACACACAGAGGGAAAGGGTTGTTGGATGTTCTGAGGACGAATGATTAAAAATGCATATTAGCTCATCATTCCTACTGCCAAATGAATGGAAGCATATATGCCACGAGATAGAAAATGGCTCTCGTCTTTTTCTTTACTTGACCCGGTAGAGGGCATGGGAGAGAGGGAGGGGGAAGTGAGGAGCGTGCTCCTTTAAAACCTGCACTAATGTCCCTGAAACTTGAACCTTTACGGTTCTGAAGGGCGTTGTAACAGAGGCAGTCTCCCCCACTGGTAAAGGTGATGGGATGATTAAAGGTGAGCGCATTACAAATTGTGTGTGTGAAAACACAGTGATGTCCATTAGATGCACTGTTTTTATTCTCAAAACATCTGCTAAAAGAGTGCTGGCGAAATACAGATATGATCAACACAAACATATGTCAGCACACCCACCCTCACCCCTACCGCACACACACTCACACATGCACACACACACACAACAGGAGGCCTTATTAATTATTTGTAGCCACTTGACTTCATATTGTGCTGCCAGTGGCTTGGTCAAAGATTATAATTACCACTTCCCTGTTTGTATCATTTTCCATCTCCTGTGCTTTTAGTGCAGTATTACTTCGAGTATCCCTCTCTCTCTCCCTCTCTTCCTCCCTCTCTCCCGTATACACAAGACCAAAAGTGCAGGCACATCATTTATTGATAAGACAAAAAGAATGTAATGAAATTATCAATGTTCTTGAATTAATTATGAACATGATTAAGAAAGCTAAAATCTCAGGAGCCGGTCTCTCATTACCCATTCACTCTTAGGGATTGCTTTCATTCAGGGAAGGAGAGGCGAAAAAGCCTTCCAGCAGAGCCCACTCCGGCTCAGTCTTTCTCCCTGTGTGCCTGTCCCCTTGTCTCTGCTGCTTGGCTGATTAAGCGACCCGCCGACAGACCGGCTGCCAGCCTGCCCGGCCGGCTTTCTTTCACCCAGGCTTCCTGCAGTAAAGTGGCCAAGCGCAGCCAGCTGCCTCGTGGCCTCTGACGTTTACGTGGAAAAGAGAGGATGTGCACAACCTTCCTGTTGTACGCCTGAGTTCAAGCTCTGAGGTCCTGACCTTCCTAAAAAAAAGACACACGCAAGGTAAGACAGACTCTTCACAGTTTTAGTGTCTTGTCACTTTTCTAAGTGTTTTTCTTCGGTTAATCATTTGTCAGTTTCATTTGTTGGGGAGAATAAATTCTTTCATTCATTTTATTATGTCTAAGAAAACACTCAGCTTCACTTTACTCAGCTTCAGTTTTAGTGAATAGTAACTGTAGGAATAAATGGATATAAATGTACTTTAAAGTCTAGTATGACTAGTGAAAAATACACTGTTTGTTGCTGCCTCATGAGAAAAGTTGAATTAATCCAAAAATTTTTCAAACCATGTTTTGGTTTGAAAGAAAGACAAAAGTATCCTGATATGCTCCATTTGCTCCATTTGTTGGATTAAAACTTCAGTTTGTTTTCCCACTCGTAAGTCAGTCAAAGTGATTATTTTCAGTGTAACTGATGACAGATATAAAGTGAATTTATTCTAACCGTATCACACAGGAATGATTTCCTTTTAGATTTTCCTTTTAGATTAGACTTGATTATTTTGAGGAGATTGGAACTAGAAAGAATAATTGTTTTATTTCACACATCAAAAATTGAGATTATATTCTGGAATTCACGTCTGGATATAATACATGTTTTACAAAGATAATGAAAACACGCATCTGTAGTGATTGAAATGTTTCGACGAGTCAGGGATTTTGTTTGATGAATCTCTGCTGAAACTGTAACCTCTGAACGATATGATGTCATGTGTTAGGCTCAACAATTCATGTTAAACTAATTTTAACTGACTATTCATCCATTTGTATTCAGTGAGAGGAATAATAATCTTGTACAGAGCTACATATCATCGGCTGTGTCTATCCTCTGCACAGTCACTTGGGACAATATACGGGGCAAAACTCCCCAAAGTATTGCAAATTTCAAACAAAGTCTCAAACCTGCTGTCTCTTTCCTCTTCGCGCCCTCTCTCTTTCGAGCCAGAATTCTCTACACGTACACACAGTCAAACACAAGCCTGTGCACACACACACAAACAAACACGATTTTACCATGCAAGAGACACACAAACCTGTGCAACGTTTCACCTTCCAGTACACTCCCAGAACACTGACACTAATTTTCACATTGTTTATGTCTAAGAAAACGCCATGTAAATGTACGAATGATTGACAGAGAAGGCAACACAAATTGTGACCTTTGCCAATTTAATTAGCATCACATTTGGCAATTCTATGTGAAAAACAAATCACAGAATATAGCATTGAAGCTACGTATTGATAAAGGCATTTCATTAGGCGCACGTGATAATTTGAGATAATGGACCTGCGATAAATCCCACCTTCAAGTTTATTATGCTGGATTTTTATTGAAAGTGTCTCAGAGAGTTGTTGATTGAGCTCTAATAATGCAGTCAGTGTTGGTTGCTGGGTAATGTAAGGTGTCTATTGTTTTGTCCACTCCTCATATTTACATAGAGAATGAGAGTATACCGAAACAAAGAAAGAAAGAAAGAATCACTGAGCGAGAGAGCAAGTGAAAGGGAAAGAGAGAGAGATCTCAGGGGTTAATGGCAATCCTCCTATCCTAAGGATTGATCCAAGTATTGGATCGCACATAAAGCTGCAGTTACTGGATATTACCCTGCTGCTATCGGCCTGCAGTGATGGCCTGGATAAGAAGTGCTTACCAAAGAGGATGCTCCTCCAGGGCAGATACGGTTTCCCAGCCCTCTGGGAACAACAACCACATGCCTGCTGCTTGCTCAGGAACTTTCTACCCCATCGAGTAAATCCAGCGGCCTTATCAAGTTACTGGCCTACTGAACTGCGCAAAAAAAAAACATTTAAAGCTCCTTACACTTTGAGCTCTGGCTGGGGGAGGACAGCCATTAATAGGCACCTGTTTTTCACAGATAACACTGCTGATTATTTGGTTTGTTTGGCTTGCGTTTTATTTTGGGTAGAGCGGCGTTATCGTGGATTCAGCGATGGCGAAAAGTAAAGGCTGGAATGTAATTTCATAGGTTTTTTGCTGAGTTGGAATGTAATGGATGTACTAAAGTTTTTGTTTTTTTTCATGCAGAACTCCCTGAAATTAGCTGGAATAGTCGGTATAATTGCCCTAAAAAGTTGTAATTGGGCTTTCAAGAAACTGGCCTCGCACCAGTCCTGTCCTGAATTCCCTCTAGTGGTGTAACTTCAGATTCGCAGAGGGTTTCGCTGATCCCAGATCTGTGCCAATGTGGGTATCTCTACCCTAGAGCATCTGCTGTATGCCTCTCTGTGGTATTACCCATGAAGCACCTGGCTTAGGCCAAATGCCAGTTACAAGAGCCCAGATGGCGGCTAAGCAGGCTAATTATTTCAACACAAAACTCTGATGTCCCACACCAGTATTGTGGGGCCACTTTGGCACCTTAAACATTCAGTTTCTAGTCTTGCTGGAGAGGCTGTCTGCCATGGAGCTATAAAGATGTCAAGTGGGTAATCACGGTCATAGACAGGCCCCCGTGCAGTGCTTAGAGTCCAGATGTAAAGACGGTCATATGTGGTCTCCTTTAGAGGAAGAAGGCATTTGGCATTAGCGAGGCTGTGCATTGTCTTTGCCCAGGATGCTCATTGATCCAGATGCATGGTCGTTATATTCCTGTGCTGATGATAACATAAGTTTTCCATTCACAGCATTCTCATATTTTAGATACTTTTATGAAAATCATTACCGCACAGATGCTGTTTCAAAGTGTAAACAGGTTTGCAGAGGCCTGCAAGTGCATATTTTCCCTTTGAGTTTGAAAAACGGTCACAGGTGTCTGTTTGGATGAGTAAGCAGTCGTTCCTCATTATAACACATAGAGACTACGCTGAATGACTTAGGCCTTTAAAGTATATTTGAGGATCTTTTTATTAAAATTAGACTCACGTTCAGTGCATTCATTCATTCATTCCCTCACTGCCATGAATTAAAAACATTTTCAACATTAATGGAGCCAAATAGATTTAATATTGAAATATTTAATTTTGCAATTTAGCAATTAGTGCAATAAAAATAATCTAAAGTGTGTGTGTGTATTATTTTTAAAATGTACATTTTGGAAAAGGTATTAATAGTATTGACATTTATTGGACAATCATTTATATGTCCTAATTTAGATGACAGACTCACACAGTACATCTGTGTGTAGCAGTCAGATATCTACTGTATCTCCTTGCCTCATTACATTAGCACGTCATTCCACCCTGTTTCCACTGCTAATGATGTATTCTTGACCATGACACTAAGCATTCAATTACTCCTCCATAATCAACGAAATCTACTGTAGGATTAGACCAAAATCAGCCCGCTGATGCATAAAGTTCACCTCCCCTCCCACTGTCACGCTGTTTACACTGACAGAATAACATCGGCCTACAGGATTTAACTGACATCACATATTACAATTCCTCTGTACACCTTCTTCGTGGTTGATGAAGTGTTGCCATTAGGCCCCATCTCCCACATCCCCAGCCACATCACAGGCGGAATTTGCTATACTCGATAAAGCTGGCACTCAGAGCAAGGTGCAGGCCCCACAGCGATAACCTACTGACTCCTGCATTAAAGCCTCCTCCGAAGGGGAGGACAGCCTACATCTTGATCTATGGCCCCTTGTCAGAGAAGAGTAATGCCGGCCTGTGACTGTGTTTCTTATGTCTGTGGCTCTGTGTGCGGGCATGACAAATATCTCCACGGATGAACAAGGAAAATAAGGAGGAGATTAGGAGGGAAGTTGAAAGGTTAAAGAGCTCCCGGTCTCCAAACAGTCATAAGTGATGTATGCTCAGGCGTACAAACACTCTCAAACAAATGTGACAAATGTAGCCCCAAAATGTAATGATTAGAGTACACCTTGAAAGTATCAGCAAACCAGATATTTTCCTGGGAACCCAACTTAGTACGGTTTCTTTGAGAACATTCTGTTTTCAGTTATTTCACACAATACACTCGCTTATACAAAAACACTGTCAGGGCAAACATTTTCAAAGTAGTCCACGCATCCACTGGTAGTTTTCTGAGTTGTTACGCTGTGTGGCACTCGTGTAAGGATATTCTCCTTTGTTGATACACAATAACCGAAAGCCTTTTGTTGTCTGTTTGAGGAATCAAACCCAGAGACAAATTAGCCGAAATAAAACAATAAAGACCGGGTAATTTGTCCCAGTGCAATTCTACATCACACTCCCACCATCCTCCTCCTCTCTCTCTCTCTCTCCCGCTCCTCTCCCTTAAGTGTATCCCATCTGCTTTGGGGACCTCTCCGTGGCTTGCACGAGCAGGATAAGCACACCATTTTCCTGTCAATACTTTGCTATTAGCCTCTGCAGATCCATATATCACTGAGCTGTAGGCTATGGGCTGGTGTAGGGTTTTCTTCTTATCGGTGTAGCTGGGTCTGAGGTTGCCCACCATGCCTCGCACTTTGATTTATCCAACTTGTAGGTTAATGAGAGACGGAGCCTTTACCCCTTGTCTCTTATCCAGAGGAGTAAAACTGTGTGCACATGAAGGGAGAGACAAGAGAGAGGAGAGGTAAAACAAAGAGAGAGGTGCTGCAAAACTTACTCCAGATTTCTTAAATGCTAGAAGCGGATAGAACTAGAAGAGAAGTATCTCTATAGAAACTAAATGGCTCCGTCAATACTCGATGAAGTACACAAATTCTTCATTTAACTAACAGTGGAAATGAGAATTTGCAGTAAAATGTTGGAACATTTCGTGAAGATCTGTGTGGGCCGGCATGTTACATTATTGCTGCCTGATGGGTGCATGGATGGATGGATACGTGAAAAATAATGAACTTACAAAGTTACTATGGCTATCAAATAAATGCAGTGGAGCAGAAGTAGACTGCAGCACAAACTGAAAGTGGAAGCTCCTGTACAGCACAGTACTTGTAATGACCTACAGTCTGTGCTGTTAATGCCACAATGTGTTAATGTTTACCATCTGTTATAGTTGCTGCTTTGTTCCTGCGTGTAAGATAACTGACACGTTCCCAGTTAATGTTGACCGTTTCTATGTGCCTCTAAGTAGCTAAAGTGTGTGAGTAAAATTTTATGTGACTGGTAGTTGACAGTTTTGGGGTCTAGCTTCCGGGCTGGTAGAGGAGTGTGTTTTAGGGGTAACTCTCTCTTTGTCTCTATGTCGAAGTGGCACATGCTTTTGCTGTAACTCAAACCTTGTTTGCAGCTGTTAAATGCTCTGTGCCTCAGTAATAGAAAATGCATTGTGAGAGTGCAGCTACCTGCCTCTGCCTCCGCCAAGAAGGTTATGTTTTCACCATGGTGAGTGCTTGTGTGTGTGTGTGTTGGCACGTAATTGGTAGAGGGGTGGGCCAAGGAACATCGAGGTAGATTTGGAGGTCAATCAAGATAACCGTCTCAAAGTTTTTAGTAATTTATGAGAATTATTTTGGACCGTTTACAACCATTCAAATAGCTTTTTTCCTGCATTAGCATTACATTAACACAAAATGGTAGCAGAAAATTAGCAAAATTTGTAGAAAACAAGGATGGTACAGCCGTCCAAAGTCAAAAAAACTCAGTAATGCATTTTTTTGGGCATTATGGCACGTTAGAGATAAAAGTTTGTCCTTTTCGGAGGCTAGCTTTTTTCCTTTAACTGGTTCTAGTTAACAGCATACATTTTTAGGACCTGCTCTGACATTAGCATCAACTCTCAGACATAAGCCAAAACAATATCATTCCTCAGACCAAAACACATCAGGCATCACAAAATACATTTCGATTCAGTGGAGCCTCACAAATGCTCGAATAAAATGCCAAAAAAAGGAAAAACTGTGCAATACTTGAGACTCAGGATATCATATAATCGAAATGGTAATTGAGACTGGCAGGACAGTAACATACAGTGGAATGGTGCAATGACAGACCTGTTGTGACAGGAGAAAGACTGGCGATGACGATCCACCCGTAGCACTGTGTCTTTTTATATTCACAGTCAAAAGCTAACAGGAGTAAATGATAATAAAAAGGCCATCTTGAAAATAGAGGCAGAGCATTTGAAAACTTGCTTCGATCAGTGTGTGACCGTGTCTATTGCATGACCGAGTGTATGACCTGCAGATATTTGGACCCACTCAAAAAAGAAACCATCTAATGAGCAAGCTGTGTCAGTGTGTGTAGCAGCTCCTTCTCAGCTGCCCGCCTAGGCAGTTTACAGTGTGTGTGTGTGTGCGGATTGGAGGTCTCCAAAAAATTCTGTACTATTGCCTTTAGTAGAGTGAACTTAGGAAAGTGCATACACGTACACAAAGACAATCTACTGCCGGTTAAATGTCCTACTTAGTCATTCCTCCCCCTCCCACTTAGTCACACACACACACACACACACACACACACACCTCAAACGAAAATATGCAGCATATGGTTGGATGCTTGTAGCCTGTATCCCAAGGCCAGTTTCCCAGCTGGCTGCTTGAGAGAAGGAGGGAGAGGGATAACAGCAAGAATACAGGGAGAACACACTGAAAAGGAGACAGACAGACAGACAGACAGACAGGCAGGCAGGCAGGCAGGCAGGCAGGCAGGCAGGCAGGCAGGCAGGCGGACAGAGATGCCTCTCTCAAACAGACGCTGTGCAATATTGGCAGAAAAGTTAAAGGAAGGAGGAGAGGGAGACAGCGAGAGCAACAGAAATAGTGAGAGAGAAAAAAGGAAGAGAAGAGGAGTTGAAGGATGTGATGTTGTGCCCCATAACCCTCCAGATGTGTTGTAGGTTCGGACTGCTAAGTACCTGATAATTAGTTTGCCCGTGAGGCATCAGTCATTGTGTGTCTGTTGCAGCTAAGAAGGCTCTATTGGGGATGACAACATTTCCCTGTGATCCTGTGATTTATAACACGGTTTTACGGTTGTTGCTACAAGCACCCCCTCCACACACACACACACACAGGATGACACCTATCTATCTATCTATCTATCTATCTATCTATCTATCTATCTATCTATCTATCTATCTATCTATCTATCTATCTATCTATCTAGGCTTATATACTGTATAAATGTGTGTTTGGATATATACACGTGCATAAACATATACATGTGTGTATATGTATATATATATACTAATACACATAATCTACCTAACACACACTTTTTTTCACAAAGGTGTAACTGCTGATGTAGTTTTGAAAAGTTCTTACCAATCAGGACTATTTACTCAGATTGAATTTAATATTGATGAAATTGTTTTATGTCCATCAGAATTAATATCATCTATCTGCAAAGGGTTTTTTTTTTTTTTCAAATGTGCACGCCATCAAACACCCTCAGACATATTCATTACATTACACCTTTGATATAGAGCATTTCATTACAGCCAGCGAAAATGTTGGTCTTTAGATCCCATAAGCATAAATTACGAACTCCTGTCTCACACCGCTGTGCAGGAAATGTCGGCTTGGATGTGAAATCCTCAGGTTTATTGTTGGTCGTGAGAGCTAAATTGTACAATTGTAAGAACTCAGGTGCAACATTACAAACTAAAGATGTAAATGTTTTTCAAAGAAGAAATAACAATATTTGTCCTGAGCCTACAAGCATGTGTTTTATTTGACTGCAGCTACCGTAGATTTGGGTAAAGTACTGTATAATGGAATGCTTAACATTCCCTACAGACACAAAGGAAGGAGAATAGAGCAAAAAGGTAATTTATGTCATGAATCTAGCAGTAAAAAAATGTGTAAAAGCCTTCACTGAATGCTAACTGTTGGATAATCAGCACACAACCAAGAGATAATTATGCTGTTACAACTGAAAACAAGATCAAATTCAAACCATATGCAAAATAACACAATTGGGAGCTGAAATAAACCATTATGTGTGCTATTGCTAATAATCCAGCGGGCATGCCGACATCATATTGCCTTGGATTCTGTCACGAAAGGGTTAACACGTCTCAAACGTACAGGCACCTCAACATCCATCATGTTTCCCAGTAACCAGATCATAGCTTCAATCACAGGGAAGATTAGATAGTAGTCTATTAATCTCCCATATTAAGCAGATCCATTTGTGAAAGCAAACGGCCCAGAGAGGCCATCCTTTCACTTGTTGTCTCTAAATCTGATTAGCAAGCATAACGACATGTTACTGAGGGGCACACCAGATATAGATTGGTCCTGCCTGTATCTCCACCACCACTGAGTGTCTACTAATGTGTTGTAAGAATGAAACATTTTACGTTCAAGGTCACATGTTTAACAAAAATGGTTTCTGTTGGAGTTACAAACAGGAAGATAATGACTACATGGGTTCACGTGGAGTGACAAAAAACACATATACGTCCATCCATGATCTATACCACTTATCCACTACAGTAAATGTCTCACTGCACAATTTTAGCACACCGCCACACTTTCACCTTTTTTTTCATATTCTACAAGATAAAATATTTAATTTTTTATATTTTATGTAATGCAATTGCATCTTGTTTGCACACTAATTAAATGTTTCATTAATAGTCAAACGGAACACACAAGGCATAAATGCGGCAAACATTTTCCCAGATTGATTTGTAAATAAGAGTGGTTATCCTGTATGTGAACTTCCAGTAATGATGAATTCTTCTGTCCTTTCACCAACAGCTGCCACAATGTGTGATATGTGGAGTTATGAATATTTATGAAATATCAAGTGTGATGTAGCAATTCTGTATATTTACAGTGTGCCTGAATCCTGTGGCTAAATTGTGTAAATACAAATAGATTATACAAAAAATACATAACTGTGGTCAATCATTGTCATTTGTACATATACAAGCACAGGCAGATTAATTCTGAGACATAAGCAATAATCTATAATATAATTATATAATAATATACAGCTTATATAATAAAAGGCTGTAAAAACTATGGTTGATGTATAAAAACACTCAAATAACAAAAAAAATACATAACAGCTCAGCTTTTATCAGGCTCAGTACTTATCAATCAACCCGTGTACATGAAGTATTAATTATGTCGTGTTCTGTAAAACTTAAAACCATGTGACCGAGTGAGAAAACATTCTGTACCAAATGTCTGGTGTGACCCATTCAGAGGTCACGACGCCAGTGATGGTGATGATGAAGATGAATGCTGATGATGTCACCGGTCTTTATTTAGCCTTTGTGCCTCGGCGTACACTGGAGGAGAGCTAGTAAGAATGTTCTGTGAGGTTTCTGATTTCTCTATCTCTCTGACTTGTCTGGGGCGAGCTGGAGAAGCGGGCTGAGGAGAGGGAGGAATATCCGGTTACAGCGGGGAGAGGCGAGCGCAGGGACAGATCTGTTTACTTGGGGAAGTTAATTGATTGGGAGGAAAGGTGGTGAAGGGGAGAAAGGAAGAATAGTGGAGAGAGAGAGAGAGAGAGAGTGAGGGGAGGGCAGGGGCAGTGTGTTCACATCTCTTGGTATTGATCATGTGACTGCTCCTGCTATAACCTCCAATATGCCTCTGTGCTATTATTGCACCGTAATGCCAAATAAGATTGTTTCTTGTAAAAGCAGAGAAATACAGCAAGAAGCTCAATGAGAGGGCAAGACCAGGCGCGAGCCGTTAAGAAGGTTTGGTTCACTCGTTACAATCAATTTTTAGCTTTTTCATTACACTTTGCCCTCAGCAAAGGTTCTGTCATAGAATGTATCATTCTGCACTGAGTGAGCGTGTCAATAGTTTATAATTTAGAACTGAATAACCTTTTTTTAAGCAATCAGAAGGGGCCGTTTGTAGTGACACAAGAGTTGGTAGAAATCAAAACATTTAATAGGGGGAGTGAGTGTAAGACACACAATCATCATCAGGAAAGGTACTGAACCCAGTGGGTTGCTCATGTAGCTGTGTGTCTCCTGGCTGTGCTATAACAGGTTCATAAGTCTGTGGTGCCCAGAGCTTGGGTCTGGCATATTAGTTTTAGAGGTTTTCATTCTCCCAGTGGTCATAGATCAACGGTTGCAGATGTATAAGTATCAGAACCAATGCAAAAATCTATCTGAAATAAATATGCTGCATTACTGGAGCAGAAGTTCACAAGGCTGACATGACCTGATGCTAAAGGTGACAGGTTGGTGTCATGTGGTCCAAAAATCAATGCTTTAAACCTGAAAGGCCCCAACAGATAGAGCTAAAGAATCCATCAGTGATATAAGACAGAGAGGGAGATACAGCATTCATCCTCAAAATCATTTTATTTACAAATGTAGAGTTTAGAAGTGATGGTCCGGCAACACTGAATGAACCAGATCAAAAGTCCAGCTCTGCCCACTGACCCCTCACTAGTGACGCAACCATCCACCTGATATTTAGATCAAATATCACCAAGTGGAAGGAATCAGAGGAAGAAAAAACTAAACTTATGTTGGGGTTCTGCTCCAATTAAGAAGACAGAAATAGCCTGAATGGGTGTGTTTTCAGCCTTTACACTGTATACTGCTGTTAACCCGATCAGTCCAGCTGAGTAAATCTGCATCCAAAGTGGCAGAGTGGATATGAGCACTGTGGGCCCACCTCACACTGATTGCTCCACGTGTACAGAAAACATACACAAACAAATGTAAACACAGTCGTGCCTATTGTGTCAGGGGACACAGAGGATGAGCTGGAGCAGTGGAGTGCAGCCTGCGTGCTGTCCACTTTGTATTGGCTAGACCACATTAATTATTAAATGGCATGGCTACCGGCTATTATTACAGAAAGACAGGACTGCATCTGGACACTTTTGTCACATTTGTATGTCCAAATTTTCCGGCATTTGAAAAAAAAAAGAATAATTATTTTTTAAAACTAGAATTTAAAAAATCAATGAATAGAGAAATATTAATTATTACAAATACCAATGCTAATACTGATAATAATAATGTAGCGATTTCAACTTCCTATGCATTTAAAGGTGCAAAGGTGCTTAAAACCCGATTTTTTGATTTTCATTCAGTTCATTTAGGAGTAAGTGACTTAGAATAGCTCATAAACATCGGATATCTGTATAATTTTGTTTACCGAGCCGGTGTAGGAAAGAAAATTTTAAAAGTAGATGAAATTGTATTGACAAAAAGAGAAATTTTCTGCTTTTAAAAATAGTTGACTTGTATAATTAACAACATGCCATCATCTTAACACCATGTCAGCACAGACAGCTTTTCATGTACACAGACATGACACAGTATCTGTTCTCTGCATTAAAACACCACGTGAATCAGCTGATGCAGAGCATTTTATAGAACAAGAAAATAACCGATGGTCTGTCCGTGTGGTCAGTAGGCATGATATATGAGAGAGAGGGGGGTGGGGGCAGAGAGAGGGGGAGAGAGAGTGGAGTGCTTACAATGAAGAACAGAAGTGAGGTGGACCCGTTCTCTCCGATTTGTTTGCTGGTGTCATTTTTAGCTTTCAGGGTTCATCCCTCCTCCTTCCTGTCTGAACATTCCTGTCTTATTCACTCTGAGGTTATGGTTTTAGATTGGGGGCAAAGCCCGCAGCCTGATGTTTGTTTTGAAGGAATCCATTGTCAATACAGAGCCAGCAGAGCTTGGATTGTTTGCAGAGTTAATAGTAGTTTGATGATGTCATTCTCAGTGACCTGTAGAGAAATTGACCCCTGTTGTGTGAGTATTTCCAAAATGCCACCCGCACAATTATGGTTGCACCATCTCTGGGCTGTGGTACCAAGGGTTTGTTTTATCCGAGACTGTTGTGCTCACGGACACGAGACACACGTGAAGACCCACACGTACGCACACACAAAGGAATGCGTACGGCTGGAGTTTAATGTGCTGACCCATCTTCTCAAAACATGTTCTTTGAATGTCAGTAGAAATGAGGCTCCCTGTGGTGGAGATGAAATAATTTATTCATCATGAGTGACTGGAAGCCTTCCACCGTGAGGATTTGCAGATAAGTGTTGGTTGTTTCTGCCACAGCATCAGCAGCAGACGTCACAGGTCTGAAACAGGCATTTTCAACAAAGCGCTTTCCTTAGATAGATGGAGTGTACCACCAAATATGGATTTTTCCTGAAAATACATTGATACACACACACAAAGACAGGCAGAGAGAACATATCTGGGTAGGAAGGTATTCAAGATAGCAGCTGAAATTTTGCTCATCAGTCATTCGCTGCTGTAACTTTTGCTCTCAAGTCGTTGATCTAACAGTTTCTCTCTTCGCTGATCAAGTGTTTTGATGGCGTCTCCCTCACATAACTTCAAAAACACACAGATCTTCATGTCCTGCATTAATCTTTAAATTGTTGTTGATTTTTACAAAGGGGGGAAATAAAAGAGAAAAATAAAGAGAGGCTAAGGAAGGGAAAGAGAGAGAGGGGAAAAAAGCAGAAAAAGCAAATCCTCAAGAGGGATCTATAATTCATGCCCATGACATACTAGGCACTGTGTGTGTGAGTGTGAGTGTGAGTGTGAGTGTGTGTGTGTGTGTGTGTGCACGCACGTGTGTTTAGGTCCTATTGAATAGTGCTTTACACTGCATGGGATCACTGTGTATTTGTTGAATCTCTATCTCCATGTCTTTCCAAAGGGCGAGGCAGCCTGCAGACTGGATTTACCCGGGCCACGACACGAGTCAGTCATGGTGGAATTCTCTCGGTTTTCAGCTGAGACGTGACTTTTATTTATTTAATTTATTTCAAAGGTGAGCAGTGACTTGCACTGTGTGCATATTGTATTTGTTGTGCTGGTTCTGTTAGCACTCAGTCTCAGAGTCCACATACATTTTCCTTGCATCAACAGAACGATGTAAAGCTAGAAAGAGGAAGTGAAATTTGAATCTATGATGTCATCTAGAGAGTGCGTATGGACCTTTGACCAGAGTAACAATATTTCTAAAAGGACTGTCATATTTCCAACCTATGCAAAATAGAAAGTTTCCCGTCCACATTACCAGGTTAACTCAAAACACAACATTAACCCATGATGGCATTAATGTGACCAGATTATCTTTTTTTATATCTTTTGCAATATCTATTATTTCACTGTACGTGTAAAGACAGGATCTAAATGTTGAAAATGGAGAAGCATAATGTTTATTTAAGATGATTCTCTACTGTTAAAATGGTTTCTAGTGCAAAGAGAAGAGGTGTCTTGTGTGAACGCCAAAAGAAAAAAATATCTCTTGAACAATGCGATGTCCATAATTATGACTGCCAAACTAACTTACAACAAAATTGCCAATGTGCCTGTTGTAGAAGCAACAATATGAGATATTACCAATATTAGTATTTTTCCTGTAGTTAATCTGTAGTTTGTTGCAAAAGTAAACAAATAAATATCAATCGTCTCCTACACAGATTGCTGCACATGATCAGGATCGTATTTTATGATATATTTTGTGATTATCATATACTAAAATTGGAAAATAAGGTAAAAACAGAACATCACTCAGGTTGTATACCTCCACCAAGATTGAGCAAGCAAAAAGAGAATTAGTTTGCTGATAATATACTGCCTTAAAGACACATGTGCAGTTATCATACCATTTTTTTCTGGATTATCTGAAACCATAAATATTGTACAGAATACATAAAAATCAGGCTCATTCAGATGCTGCTATATCAGCATCATCACAGCTACACACTAACAGGTGATGCAAATTTCTGCCCGATTTGATATTGTTAAGCATGTTAAGGATGTATTTTAGTCCACTAAATCCTGATCTTAATCCAGATGCAGACCAAATTGTACTTATTGATAGTCTATCATGGGATCCAGCCTGGATCCAAATTTCATAGCTGTTTTTCCTTGGTCCATCTGTCAATCATGTCCATCAAAATGGTCCATAACTGCATTGCTATGCCCAACAAGCAAAGAGCAAAAAAAGCTAACTCATGATGTCCTTAAACATGAGGTAATTGCATCTCTAAACAAGTTCTTAAAACTTCTCCATTTAGAGGTCACTGGACTCAGGTCCAAACAGTCCAGTATGCAGAAAGATTGTCTGAACTTGTGTTTAAATGAGTTTCACATTACAACAGTGCAGTTCCCTTTTCTGCAAATCTGCCACTCTTGGAAAAAAAAGTCGCTGTGGGCATTACTGTCACCTTTGTCAAATTTTCAAATTCTATACGTATACATCCATATGGTGTTACAGATGAGCTGATGGAACAAACCATTCTTCACGCTGACAACTGAGGCCAACAAAAACACCATTTAACCCCTGAAACTCTAAGGATTTATGGGGTTATCCTCAAATAAAAGTGAATACCAAACTTAAGAATTACTCCACAATTTTTATTGTCTTGACCTGCATGAATATTACATCATTTTGGGAACCAATATTAACATTAATCCCTTAACAGTGGTAAATTAATTAGTAATTGAATTTGACTTTAAGGCAAATAGTTCAGGGATATTTTGGGGGTTTTGGATCGCTTGAACCGACCTTTTCATATTAGTAACCGATAAATAATCCAGTATGTCGCATAGAAAAGGAATTTTAGAATTTACAATAACTTCACATCGATTACACTTTTAATTTCCCTTCCAACGTGTGTTCTGCAGTGCAACATTTTACCCTCCAGAATGGATCATAATATATTTGGCATCTTTCTAAACACGAATATGAACCCATTGCTGGTTACCTCCGAGTCTACGAGGTTAAAACTGATGTTTTTTCCCTCAAATATAATGTGAAATCACCTTGTTATGAAGATAAAATCTCTATTTCTTCGCCTGTATCATGCTTACTAAGCGGAAATATTTTAAAAGTGTATGTATTCGTCGCTTGATCATGAATTATGACAAAAAAAGAGAGATTCCCATGCGTGTAAAATGACATTGTTCACAGTTTGTGTCACATCAGCGCAGGTTTAACTAGGCAAAACAAAGGCTTTTCAATATTTCAGTGTGAGCGAGGAGACACGACTGCACTGCTGTTCTGCTTCCTCTCGTCTCATCCTTCCCCGTCCTCCCTCATCCTCTGAAGTGCTCTCCTCTTAGATTACACCACCCAAAAGAGTGTTGCCCTGAAATCCTCTCCAGCTCTACATCAGAACATTTTTACACAATATATCCAACGAGCATCCACTCACCAGCATCCCTCTGCCCCATTGATCACTGTTACCATCTGTCCTGGACCACAGACTGGGTTTGAATACACAGTGTGTTAAAATGTAGTGTAAATCAAACCCCACCATGGGTTTGGCTCTCAGAGGTCCAGTGTAGAGAGAAATTAAACAGATGGAAACAAATGTAAAAGAAATGCAGAGATCAGACTGAGGAGACTGAAGAAGACTCAGCCATCAGTTGAAAATAAGTAAGTACATACATACACTTACAGTATAAGTAAAGTACTATCCAATGTAATGATCCAAATTTGAAGGCAATGAACTGAATAGAAAAACCAGATATCAGTGTATTTGACCTGGTATTTAAATTTTTCCTCCACCATATTTCAAGGTGAAATGTATTATTTACAGCTGTAGTTACTATTACTTTGCAGATCAGGATTTCACAGTTGGCCAGAAATAAATATAGAACTTAATTCTTTGTTCCTATTTTCACCTTCTGATCCTTATTTCTTTCTTCAGTTGATGGAGATGTGAAGTTTTCACCCACTGGTGCAGCAGCACTTTTTTGGGGAGAGTATTTTCCTGCTAATACTACTAATGTGAACACTCCTGTAATTGCTACTAACCACTTAAACGCTCTATATCTTTGACAAGTGTTGTTTTTGTCAAATATAACAAGCTGAAATTTGTTGAGATTATGCACAAGACTCTTTACAAGACAAAAGGAAATGTAACTTTTTTTCATGCTTAATTATTCCCTAATGTCACTTAAAATATCTTGGTGTACTAAATGTGTTGTGCATACTTTTAAATATATATCTGTTGAGTAAATCTAATACATTACATCAATTTCAGAAACACGAAGGCTTCCACTAGAATTCCAAATAATGTGACATTATAGCAATTACGATATCAACAAACCATCTTTCAAATACACATGACACGTCTCATGTCAGCTGTCTACTTTTTGGCTAACGCAGCACAAATGGGACACTTTGTCCTTTTTGTGTCTTTTCCTTCCCTTGCTGAGTCAACCTCAGCGAAGGTCTTTACTGCGCTCCACAATCCACTTTGTGTCCTTGTGGAGACCTGTCTGATTAGGCATCGGCTAATTGGGTCTGACTAGCCATGCTTTTAAGTCACACGCTATCACAAGGCCTGGTTAACAGTTGAAGCATGGATGAGACATTAAGGAGAGACACTACTGATGGGGCTTTCACTTCCTGGCCTGATGATGTTAGAGTGATCTGCTGTCAAGGCAAATTCTAAGACAGTGTGTGGTCCAGCTGGATCCATGAATAGATTATGTATATTTATTTGGTGATGCTAACGTAGAATGACATAGTATGAAACATTCTATTAAAGCAAATCAAAAGCACATAGAAGACATCCAATGCAGATACACATCAAACGGAAGGGAGAATAACCAGAGAGCACGTCTGTATGTAAGAGTACCAAGGCAGATGGAGCCAACAGCTCTCATCACAGGGGCGGATGTGGATGAGAAATATGGGCCTATAAGTGACAAAAAAGCAGACGTGTCATATATTAATCAAAACATTTTAACTTTGTCATGAGAGCGGCTTCCATCTGCAAGGAGCTTCCACGATATTTAGCCTGAGGGTGTCGCAGACAGGAAGGGATGTTACACCATCAGTGCGTTTGATCACCGGTGTCACGGGAACACGCGCGTCAGGGGCGCACGTACCTTTCACACCAATTCAGACTGTCACAGCACTTGTTTAGGTGTTGATTTAAAGGGATTAAAGAACTTTGCTTTTGAGGAATTAAAGATTTAATCAATACCTTATGTCAAAAGACACACACTACACAACCCGGTCTATCACACTGAATACAGTACGGTGTGATATTTTTCTCTGCAGCTGTGTGATTGAGCTAAATGTGCATTAATAGGCATCACTATGCAATCACCAGGCCTGCACAGAATGGAAGTCTAATCAATAAATGGATCCTGCCCACTACTGCCAATAATGAAAATGACACCTATAATCAATTAGTGGTTGTTCAATGTGGATGGGCTGCAGCCTGGCAACTGTCAACAAAATCATTCCTCCGATTTGAACCTTTTTAGGCGGAAATTGGTGTGCAGGCACTAAACTGAGGACTATTATCACTCTGGGTTTGAATGTTACTCTGTACTGTATGTATATTGATAGACTGTGTAATGATATATGATTGCTAAATGCACCAAGTTACAAATTTATGATAATAAAAATCATACCCATGTGAAGTTTAGAGGTTCTGAATCTGGTAAATTAAGCACAAATGTTATTCAATTTAAAGGTACTAAATGCTTGTTAAATGTAAGTCAAAACGATGAAGAAATGTTAGAAACAATTTTCAGTACATTGAGTCCAATACAGCGTCACCACAACATATTAAAAATATAGGATTTAAACTTATATAGGCCTAAATTTTAGGTGAGCATTTTGTTACTATCAATTGTAATTGATTCTAATCAACATTAATTAACAAAAACAAAACCTGGAAATGAAATCAAGTCATTACAACTCAGTTTATTTTAGGCATGTCAGACATTTATTTGCTCAAATGACATATTTTATTTTCTATATTATGAAAGTTTTTTTTCAGTGGATTATCAATTTATTACTCTTATGTTGGCCTGAAACAATGCACTGAGGTCTGACATGATCATCCTGATGTAGACAGGGAACACAGCAACCTCTTCTGGACAAAAGCGAAAGTGGCAAAGAGTGTAAATGAAGCCCACAACAACAAGACCCAATGCCACCTATCATCGCTGAATCTGGAAAAATTCCATTTACAAAAATTATAAAGATTCAGGGGAATTAAATAGCATTTTATCATCATTACTGCTGCTGCTAAACACTTAAGTGCTTTGAAATGGAGTCACTCACTCTTGGTGACATGTCATATAGGAAATGTTAAAATCCCACATGGTGCCCATCACATCTCAACTGATACCTAACCAGTAATTTGTCTTGGGGAAAAAAAAAAATCCCATTATTGCCTGGGGAAGCGTTAAAAAGTATTCCATGATCAATGTATCTGATTAGTTTGGTTTGAAGGTTCACTGGTGAGCTAATCAGACCGAAGGGATCAATGGAGCAGTTGTCACACTGCCTTGCATTCCTTCCATCTTCAGATAACTACAATGTAAATGACTGGGTACTAAAGGAAACCCAACTGGGATGCATACTAAACTCTGCCTATGTTGCATTGTGCACATGGGAATCTCTACAGACACTTAGCCAGTTCTTAATCAGTAGCGTGCAAAAAATAGGTCCCTATTACGGCGCCCTCTCCGAGGCTCTTATCATCATATTTGTCAGAGCTGCTTTATTCATATCCAGATCAGTTTCCTCCGACTGTAAACTTTACAGCCGTTGTAGCAAATCCTTGTGGTACAATACTTATTGTTGCTGATGGGCTCTGAACCTCTTCTATCCTCCCTCCCTGTTTCTCTTTGTCTCCCTCTCTCTCTCTCTCTCTCTCTCTCTCAGTCTCCCTTTCTCAGGCAATAACAGCTACCAGGCCACCAGATGCTCTCCCAGCCTATTTGTCTTGCCTCTTTCACAGACAAACTAATTGCTAAACAAAAGGTGCTGGCGTGTCCTGTCGGATACCCTTGTAAATGCTTTATAGCCACAGTTCCATTCCCCCGGCTAGTTAAGTGGCTAATTATAAAAGGATCACAAAAGAGTCTGATGAAGGATAAAAGAGGAGGAGGAGGAGGAGGAGGCCGTGGTCCTACATGCATCAACTCAGCTCGACACAAATGAAGTCCTACTGACAAAACTGCCCAAAGACATGTTAAGAACAGAGTCATCTTTACTTATTGTTGGAACAGAGTTATTCAATTACAAGTCACAACCCACAGAGTGTACGGCTTATGATAATACTCTGTTATGGTTATAGGCTAAAAAAGAATGACACGGCCCTAAAGTCAGAATGGACAATCTATTACAAACCAATACAGGAAATCAGCATTCCCAATACTTTTCCTCATATAACTCTGTTATTGTTGTCCGTGTATCAGAGAGCTGATTTGAAGTGTACTAAATGCAACACTATATTCTGATATCCTATCCATCCAAACAAACACAATAGCCTTGTAATAAACCCTTCATGTTTGGTTTTGTTTTGTTTTGTGTTGTAGATTACATTTGTGTCTCCAATAGTCTGACCC